>JZKD02S1773079.1:0-11188 GCA_000966675.3 Picea glauca | reverse complement strand
TACTTTGACCTTTTGGGGCTTCTAGATGACATAAGAGGGTCCTCCAACTTCGTAAGGCCATAACTCTCAAACCGTGAGGAGTTATGTGACATTCCACATACCTCTAGAAATGGAATGACATGTAACATCCATATAGTATGGTATTACCTTAAAATATATTAAAACTCATACTATTATCCATCAAACAAACTTGGTTCCATTACCCAAACCTGGGTTCTGCAACTTCTTATGGCCATAACTCTCTAACCGTGAGGAGTTATGTGACATTCCATATACCACCGGAAATGGCATGACAAGAAATGTCCATGTAGGATAGTTTCAATGAAAAATTAACTGAATTTCATATCATTATTCCACAAATAAGAATGGGTTCTCTAACCATAATTCTAGGATAACTCAATCCGGAAAGCGTCTTCCCATGAGGGATTTCACCATAAGGGAAACACTTTGGATTTCATCCATTTATAATTATTATCAACCATGAGAAGAAAATAATTATTCATATTTACATTAAACAATATTGGGTCCATTACCCAATCTTTGTGCTACGGGGCTTTCTTCAAGGGTTGACTTCAATGGCAACTAACCTTAATCAACATGTTTTCCTTCAAATTTCAATTTCTCCATTTCTGCAGAAAGTGATTTTACCAGTTTTGTCAACTCATTTACTTGAGGGGAGGTAGAAGAGGAATTAGAGGTTGAATATTCAACCCTACCTTTTATTCTGTCTCTATCATATTTACTCCTAAGTTTGTCGGCTACCAATATACTAGACTCTACTTCAAGGGTTGCATCTTGCATATGAGATAAAGAGGTAGCTCTTGTTTCTCTCAATAGGAGTCAATACGCAGGGTCAAAAGAACTAGCATAAGTAATCTTGGCAGATCTTTATATAGGCTTTATTTCAGTGGGAATCTTATTGTACATCTTATTAAATATATTTGAAAATTCTAAAACAAATTCCACCTCTTTCCTCTTAAGCGACCCAAACTCTATAATATAATAAAGAAAATATTTTTTATCCCCCCAATGCCTCAATAATGCATAATAAAGAGCTTCAATACCATCAATAGATCCATGAGTTAAGCCCCTAAACCATTTCCTAGACTCACCATCAAGGATCTGTACAAAATCTCTCATCCATACATCTTCATTTTCAATGTTATGATTATCTGCATAACTATAAAAAGATGAAAGGTGTTCTTATGCAGTTATGTCTTCCTCCCCTATGAACTTGGGCATATACTTAAGGTAGTCTCCATATAGGAGAACATTCATAGGATGATTTAAAACAAGAGGGGCATACCTATCACCCACTCTGAAATCCATTATGTTTCTAGGAGGATTAGAACCTACCATTTGGATGTGAACTATAGGAGAACAAGGGGGAGATGGATTTTGGATAGGTAGTACTGCAGTTGTGTTTCTAAGGGAAAGGGGAAACAACTAAGTGTTGGAGGAGAATGATATGGGGTTCAAGGGAAAATAATCCTCCCCCCCCTCTTTAGGTACAAAAACTTTGATAGAAGGAGGGGTAGGAAAACCCAAAGTGGGAAAACCTTCTAATTTCCTGTGTCTAAACCACTTTGCAATATCAGGAGAAACAGGAGTTTCAAAACTTTCTCCTTCCAAACGTATACTAGAAGGGGGGATTCCAACAGGAAAACTTTCAAAATCTAAACTTCTATAAACTCCAGTAGATGGTATAAAAGGAGAATTAGATACAGTTACTGGAGTTTTAAAAGAAGAATCACATATACTACCAGAATCACCTGGTACAACAACTGAAAGGAATTCATGAGAGGTCTTTCCTTTCTTGATAATTTTCTTTGGAATAGCTTTAGGTGTTTCCAGAGGAAGTTGTGGAGTAGACCTCATGTTTCTACGTTTGGGAGACACAACTGAAATCTTCAAGGTACTGACTTTTGATGCACCTTCTGAATCATAATTTCTTTGTCGTTCAATCCTAGGGAAATGTATTCAATTCATTCCCTGGAAAAGGCGCCAAGAATGTTAGCACTAAGATTCACCCTCATATTGAAATAGGATGATCCTAGTACCCATCAAATGTTTTTTGGAGGTAGGTTTATGAGTGAAGTTCGAATGGACAAAACTCAATACAAGAATGATTTAACACAAAAACTAGACAAGCAATGCATAAGGAAATGAGGTGCTCATTAAATTGAGTCAGTGGTTTAATTTTAAAGGTGATAAGAACGAAGACTTAGTGAGAAAGGTGGACAAGTCTTCGATGAGCATCCATCTTTCAAGAAACTTGGTGAAGAAAAATGCAAGCACAAGAGCACTCTTGAACTCAAGTTTCAGACACTAAAATGTATCACAACACACAATAATCAAACCTCCATTACCATGCAACTAGAACAACCCATATGGATCCTCCATGCACGATCATTTAAGTATAAGGGGAAATAAGGTAACAAAAGGAAAGTACTGGAATAGGTCAGAACAACATTATAATCAAACCTACATTACAATACAACTACAAACCTCATATGGATCCTCCATGCACGAGCATTTCAACACAATTTAAACAAAGAGATGAAAGAATATGACTTCTGTTAATGTGAAAGTCTCAAGTCTCGTACAAAACTAGAGAATAAATTTGTTATCAAAATATTACAAAATAATGATATGTTCTCAATCATTTGACGACCATAACAAAATATTGAATTGATCTATTTATACTCAGATCAGTTCACAACTGTCAGAAGTGTGATCTGACCATCCAATTCAAATATTTACATATGTGCATCCTTGTGTAAGACTGTATTTTTCCTCCTGTCATACGCAAGATTCAATCAGTATGGGCCTACAAGAGGAAACCATCCATCATGGTACCTTGGGCTGACAATTTTGCCTCCTCGGCCATAGCTTCCATGATTTCTATTTATGGACTGAGATGAGGTTTCAACTACCAGTACTTTCTCATTAATTGAATCATTATCAGGATCAGAGTGTGACAGGATGACTATTGGGTGGCCACCTATTGTTGTTGGATACGACATCATACGTGCACATGATTTTGGGGCAGCGGGAATCAATTTAGGCCCACACTTCTTTAGGGCCTAGAATACGTTGCTTCTCGCCACGTAGCCAACCTTGCAAAACCGTGGTTAGGATTTTGGTCCATTCAAGTCCTTTTAACACTCAAGCACGTTGTAGCCCAGAAATGATTTGAGGCCATTGATATGAATAGGATCTGAGATGTGGGTGCTCTATCTATTTAGCACCCCCTCCAACTATTTACTCGCCTGCCAATTGTGAAATCCTTCCAATCGTGTTTAGAGGTGGCACTAAACTGAACTGCTCATGGGGGGGGGGCAATCCTCACTGTTGAAAATTTCACCTGTCTGCTTGCCTATGTAAATGGCTTTCACTTGTGACTATGGACAATTTTATGTGATAACATTTGGCTCCATAGGGGATGACATGCTCCCTACGAGATGCCAAGAACGTGCAATTCCAGTGCCTTAGATTTTGGGTTATGGAGTCACTTCTTAATACCAAAGATAAAAATAAAGTGGTAATTACAATGGTGGAAAGCCAATCATGTCATAAATAAAATATTTCTTCAGAAAGCACCCATTGATAGGGCCACCAAAAACTTCAGATTCCTCCTAGCTCTGCAACTTATAGGTGTTATTTGAAAATACTTCAAAAATCTTGAAAGTACCAATCCATAAGGCTTTGAATTTACCATGTTTTCCTTTGTCTTACTTGGCTGCATCCTACTTGAGCACCAGATCACCCAGCTGGAAATATTCCTTTCTTACCGTCTTTTGAAAGGCTCATTTATCTTCTGCTAATGGTCCTGAGATTTATAAAATAGTGGCTCCCTAGTCTGCTACACTTCTACCAGTTGCGGTATCCTCCTCACCATATACAGGTTCTCCTTGGTAGTTCTGGAGGATTGTTTCCACAGGAGAGGAAAGATAAGTAGGAAAAATAGCCTCAAACCCATATACAAGATGAAAATGGGAAAAACCAAGTGACCTCTTTGTTGTAACTCTGTCAGCCCATAATGAAAATTTCAACTTTGTGTCCCATGCTTTTTCATTGTCTTCTAGCAATTTCATGATGATATTTATGAGGTTCTTGTTAGAGTATTATGATAAACCATTTCCTTGGGGGTAGTAGGGAGTATAATGGATTAATATAATCCCGTACTGCTCACAAAACTTGATTAATAGTTCAGCTTTAAAGGAGGCAACATTGTCAATAACAATCCTACCCGGAAAACCAAATCTAGACATGATATCTTCAAGGAAGCTAATGATTACCCTGTCGGAGGCACTCCTTGTAGGAATGGCTTCTATCCACTTGGTTAAATAATCATTGGAAGTCAAAATCCACCTGTGCTAACTACTTGAGGTTGGGTGTATTTCTCCAATGAATTCAATACCCCACTATTGGAAATGTCTAGAGACCACCACAGGTTTCAAAGGCAAATATTTGAGCCACTTCTTTCCAGAAAAATTTTGGAATTTGACACAAGCTCTAATATTTGCACAAACATCAGTAAAATTGTTGGGCCAAAAATATCAAACTCTGGGATCTTATAATCTATTGACCTCCAGAAATGATGGTCCCCACATAAGATATCATGAAAATAAGTTATGGCCCCTTGGTGCTCATGTGGGTCTAGACATCTCAACATAACTCCTAGAGGATCCTTCCAATACAAAACATGATCAATGAGACAATATTTGATTTCTTTGAGTTTCAAATATCTCACCTTGTTCATGTCCAATCCATCAGGAGGTTGCAACGTCTGCAGAAAATATATGATGTCTTTATACCAAGTGCATCCTACCAAGCTAGGGGTGATAATAGATTTTTTATCAGCAATCTCAGCTTGCTGATTTTCTGAGTTTATGCTCATAAAATTAACCCCCAAGGCTTTGCAATTTGATTCAGCCAACAACCTGGATAAACTTTGGCCTTTCACCAATTTAGTGGGCCTCATTTCCAGGTCAAATTCTAGAATTTAACAATCCATTTGCTTCGCTTCCCATATATGTTAGGATGAATAAATATCTCTTTCACTGAGGCTGAAGGGACATATGCAACAATCTTTGAATGTCGAACATAGATCCTAAAATATTCAAGGGATTTGACCAAATCATAAGCCTTTTTTTCCATGATATCATATCTCATTTCTACATCCCTCAATTCTATGCTAAAAAAGGAAATAGGTTTCTCTAACCCCTCTGTATTCTTTTGAAGCAGAACAACAACCAATGTATCAAATGAGGCAAAGGAAAATATTATAAATTCCTTAGAATAGTTAGGGATGATGAGCACATGTGCTTCATTCAAATCCCTTTTGATTTGGTAAAAATAATTTTGGGAGTCAACAGTCCATTTCACCTTACTATCGAAGCATGGTTGTAATGTGCTTAACCAACTCAACAAAATTAGAAATGAATCTTCTCAGAAAATTGATTTTACCGAAGAAAGATTGGACCTCTTTCTTAGATTTGGGAAAAGATAAGGTTTGGATGGCCTCTACTCTTCTTGGATCAATTCTTACCCCTTCTATTGACACAATATGCCCCAATAATTTACCTTCTTTCATAGAAAAAAAGGATTTCTTAGGATTGAGAGAGACACCAAACCTTCTACATTTCATGAAGACCTTCTTCAAATGATGACAATGCTCTTTGTCAGATTTTGAGAACACTGTAATTTCATCCAGATATATGACTACAAATTTTTCTTTCTCCCTAATAAAGGCAATGTCCATGGCTTGTTGGAAGGTTGCTCCTCCATTCATAAATCTAAAGGGAATTTTAGCATACATGAATGTGCCCCAAGGAGTAGTGAAATTTGTCGTCTCTCTATCTTCAGGTAGGAAAACGATCTATTTGTATCTAGAGAATCCATTAATCATAGACATCCTGGATGAACCAGTCACTCTCTGCAAAATATGCTCCATCTTTGGCAAGGGGTAGTTATCTTTTTTGGAGATCTTATTTAAATTATTTAAATCAACACACAACCTGATTTCCCCATTTTTCTTCCTCAAATGCACCAAGTTAGCCACCCATTTTGAATATCTAAAAGGAATGATGATATGGGCATCCAAAAACTTTTTCACTTCTTTTTCCATAATAGGCAGTAGCATGGGATTTATCTGTCTGATTTTTTTCCTAAAAGGGTTGGCCTCTTCCTTCAAAGGGATCTTATGTTCGATGATGTTCGTGTCATATGTTCTTAAATATTCATACTTCAAGGAAAACACATAAGCAAACTCCTTTAAAATCTTGACATACTCATCCCTTTGTTCCTTTGACAAACTGCTAGACAATTTAACATACTTTAGGTCTTCCTTTGTTCCTAAATTGCATTCATTCACATCATCATCTTTAGTTGAACCTTTAATATTTATAGCAACATCCTCTCTATCAAATAATATATCCAAGGGGACAATTCCTTTTGGAATATGATTACTGGGTAACTCAACAATATGATGATCAACAATTTTATTCAGAAAAATATCAGCATGGGGATTTCTTCAGTATCATGATCTTGATCAATCTGTAAAGAATAGAAATTCTCCACAGTTTCAAGAAACCTTTTAATCTCAAGATCATCCTCAAAAAACTTCCAATGTTTGACATTGTTAGGAATAAATAGTCTATACTTTACTTCCACATCATACTTGAGTTTAGTGGGAAAAGGAACCTTGAACTTACTTGCTGAAAAAACCAAGGAATCTGACATATTGTTATCCTCTCTTGGAACAAATGAGATATTGAAAGCCAAGAAGAAATTATCAATAAGATCCTAGACTTCGTTTATGTAGGCCCTTAACCTCAGGTGCTTAGCCTGATACTTATTTCTGACTTGATGAGCAATCAACTCAGCATCTCCAAACACTGCTAGCTCCTCAATATTCATGTCTTTGGCATCCCTCAAACCGAAAACAAGAGCCTCATATTCTTCCACATTATTTGTTGTTTCAAATTCCATCATGTAAGAAAAAGATATGGTCTCTTGGGTAGGGGAAATAAATACTACCCTAGCACCAACATTCTCCCTAGAAGAGGATCCATCAAAAAACATCTTCCAAACAGAGGTAATGGGAGGAGGATATTCATGAGAGGTAATAGGTTGTTTTCTGATTTCAATAGGTGTTTGAGGAGCATCAATGAGTTTTAACATACTGGTTCCTAAATCAGTATCAACTATGAAAATAGGGTGATTGGTAGGATTTGCTTCATCATTAATAATGTAAGCAAGTTGTGCCTCCCTATAAATCCTTCTATGTTCTCCCCCAAACATAGGAATGGTGGCATATGAAAGATCCATTTGAAAATTACTCCATAGGATTTTGATCCTAGATCTAGACAAGAGCATCCCAAACTTAGGGGGGACATTAGTCACCACAATATCCATGACCACACTTTTCATTGGCAACTAGAATAGGGAAATGACCAGGTCTTTGATAACCCCAAGAAATTTCACTTTCCTAGAATCAAATGAGTATAGGTCATGGTAGGTTTTTGTAACCTCCAACCCAAGCTCATCCATGACAATCTTAGGCATGAGATTATTTGATGCCCCTGAATCCATCAAACATTTGTGCGACACTTTATCATGGATGTTTAATGATGTGTAGAAAGGAGGGCAAGAGTCATCCCTATCCTCTACCAAAGTTCCTAGTATGACAACTAGTTTTTCATCTTGAAGGTTGACTAAATCTATGGGACAAGATGAAGGTTCAGGCTACAACATTTTGGAAAGGTACCTTTTGAAATCCTCATTCTTAACTATCTCCAAGAAAGGTACATGGATTTTAATCTTTTGAAACTCATTCTCAAAGACAAAAGAGGAGGGAGGAGTCATAATCTCCTTAACTTCTCGCGTAGGGATCTTAATCAGTTCCTGGGGGTTTTGTGCCTCTTTTTCTGCTGATAGTTGCCATCTTTGTAGAAGCATTCTTTGTTCTAGTAGGTTGATCAGGAATGTCAGGATTTCCCTCTTTCTTCTTTGACCTTAGGTTGTACCTATTTGGATTTCCACTGGTCCTTTCCCCTTTACTCAACTCATTTAGTTGGTTCTCCATGAGAGACTCTTCATATGCAAATTGGGTTAAATGAGGGGATGCAAAGGTGTCACCAAGACAATGGATTCTAGGGTCATCATCTTCTTCCTCTCCTTCATCATCACTAACCGGGTTATTTTGGAGAGGGGCTTGGATTTTTTTATCATCCCTATCCCTATTTATTTGATCTCTTTGGATGATCTAAGGGCCATTATTGGGTCTTCTGAAATTTACCCTATTATAAACATTCTTCAGGCTCCTATAGCTCTGTTTTCCTTCAAATTTCAATTTCTCCATTTCTACAGAAAGTGATTTTACCAGTTTTTTCAACTCATCTACTCGAGGGGAGGAAACAAAGGAATCATAGGTTGAAGCTTCGACCCTACCTTTTCTTCTATCTCGATCATATTTACTCCTATGTTTGTGAACTACCAATATATTAGACTCTACTTCAAGGGCTTCATATTGCATATGAGCTAAAGAGGTAGCTCTTCTTTCTCTCAACAGGATGAAAAACTCAAGGTCAAAAGCACTAGCATAAGTAATCTTGGAAGAGGTTTATGTAGGATTTATTTTAGTGGGAATATTATTGTACATCTTATTAAATCTCTTTGAAAAGTCTAAATCAAATTCCCCCTCTTTCCTCCTAAGTGACCCAGAATCTGTAATATAATAAAGAAAATATTTTTTAACCCCCCAATGCCTCAAGAATGCATCATCTAGAGCTTCAATCCCATAAATAGATCTATGATTTAATCCCCTAAACCATTTCCTAGACTCACCATCAAGGCTCTGTACAAAAACTCTCATCCATACATCTTCATTTTCAATGTTATGATTATATTCATAACTATAAAAAGATGAAAGGTTTTCTTCTGCAGTTCTGTCTTTCTCCCCTATGAACTTGGGCATATACTTAAGGCAGTCTCCAGCTGGGAGAACATTCATAGGTTAAGGCAAAACAAGAGGGGCATACATAGAAGACACTATGGCATCCATTATGTTTCTAGGAGGATTAGAACCTTCCATTTGGATGTGAACTATAGGTTAACAAGGGGGAGATGGAGTTTGGATAGGTAGGAATACAATAGTGTTTCTAGGGGAAAGGGGAAAGAACTAATTATTGGAGGAGAATGATATAGGGTTCAAGGGAAAAACATTTTCCCCCTCTTGAGATAAAACAACTTTGATAGGAGGAGGGGTAGGAAAATCCAAAGTGGGAAAATATTCTAAGCTCATGGGTCTAAACCACTTTACAATATTAGGGGAAACAGGAGTTTCAAAACTTTATCCTTCCAAATGCAGACTAGAAGGTGGGATTCCAACAAGAAAACTTTCAAAATATAAACTTCTATAAACTCCAACATATGGTATAAAAGGAGAATTAGATATAGTTACTAGAGTTTTAAAAGAAGAATCACATAGATTACCAGAATCACCTGGTACAATAACTAAAAGGCATTATTGAGAGGTCTTTCCTTTCTTGATAATTTTCTTTGGGTCAGTTTTAGGTGTTTCTAGAGGTAGCTGTGAACTAGACCTCGTGTGTCTGCCTTTGGGAGCCACAACTGAGACAGTGGAGTCACCAGGTGCAAGTTACAATCTTCAAGGTACTGACTTATGATGCACCTTATGAATCAGAATTTATTTGTCGTTCAATCCCAAGGAAATGTCTTCAATTCATTCCCCAACAATGACTCCAAGAATGTTAGCACTGAGAGTCACCCTCAGATTGCAAGAGGATAATCCCAATACCCAGCAAAATGTTTTTGGAGGTAGTTTTATGAGTGGAGGTCGAATGGAAAAAACTCAGTACAAGAATGATTTAACACAGAAACTGGACAAACAATGCATAGGGAAATGAGGTCCTCATTAAATTTAGTTAGTGGCTTAAGTTTAAAGGTGAGAAGAAGGAAGACTCAGTCAGAAAGGTGGACAAGTTTTCCATGAGAATCCAACTTTCAAGAAGCTTGGTGAAGAAAAACGTAGGCACAAGAGCACTCTTGAACTCGAGTTTCAGACACTAAAATGTATCACAACAACATAATAATCAAACCTCCATTACCATGTGACTACAAAAACTCATCTGGATCCTCCATTCTTGAGCATTTCAGCATAAGGGGAAATAAGGTAACAAAAGGAATGTAATAGAACAGGTCACAACAACATTATAATCAAACCCACATTACAATACAACTACAACCCTCGTCTGGATCCTCCATGCATGAGTGTTTCAACACAATTTAAACAAAGAGATGAAATAATATGACCTCTATTAATGCAAAAGTCTCATGTCTCATACAAAACTAGAGAAAAACTATGTTATGAAAATATTACAAAATAAGGAGCTCTGCTAAACCATTTGACGACCATAACAAAATATTGAACTGATCAATTTATACTCATATCAGTTCACAACTGCCAGAAGTGTGATCTAGCCATCCCATTCAAAGATTTACTTCTATGCATCCTTCTGTCAGATTATGTGTGTTTCCTCCTATCAGACACGAGCTCAGATCAATATGGGCTTGCAAGAGGAAACCATCCATCGTGGTACCTCGGGATGATAGCTCTAACTCCTCAGCCATAGCTTCCACACTTTCTATTTGTGGACTGATCTGAGGTTCCAGCTACCATTCCTTTCTCATTAACTAAATCCTTCTCTAGATTGGAGTGCGGTGAACGACTATCGAGTGACCACCTGTCGTTGTTGGATACAAAATCATATGTGCACATGATTTTGGGGCCACGGGAAGTGGTTTAGGTCCACACCACTTTAGGGCCCTAAATTCACCTCTTCTCACCACGTAGCCGCCCCAGAAAACCGTGGTTAGAATTTCGGCCCGCTCAAGGCCTTTTAACACCTGAGCATGTTGCAGCCCCAAAATGGTTTGAGGCTATTGATTTTAACAATATCTGAGATATGGGTACTCTGGCTATTTAACACCCCCTCCAAATCTTTATCTGCTGTTAAGAACCTGAATAGATCTACAAATATAATTACCACAAATATGGAATACACAATAGATCCAAAGAGAAATATAGAAGAAAAACACCACTTTATTATATCAAACCCTTGAGGTAGGGCAACACCATACAATGGATCCTATTATGGAA
>JZKD02S1773068.1:11277-21353 GCA_000966675.3 Picea glauca | reverse complement strand
ATTTCATTTAATGAATTGTGACATAAATTTAAGGAAAAAAAAAAAAAGAGATAACAGGGATTGCGTATGCTGCAAAGGGTGGTGTATGCAGGGCAAGAAGCCCAGAAATCCTGAGAGGATAAAAATGTTAATGAGGAACGAAGGACGGAGGACGGGGGTGGTTGAGGAGTGAATGTGTGAGTTGGCAGGGAGGAATAAGGGATGGGAAGAGGGGGATGTGCGCACCATTCAGCAGGAGGAGGGAATGGATGCGGGTAACTGTTGTTTTGCCATCTGCAGAGAGCCGAGAGCTTTACTATGATATATGTGCTCAGATAGAGACACGAGACTTACTGGTTATAACATATTGATCAGGGAGGCACCGAGTTGCTAGAGGTTTTGGGCACGGGGGCCAGGATATCCGTAGATATCCTGGAGCTAGGTCGTTTTCCTAGTTGGCAGGGTGGATAATAGTTTTGGGCAGTTATTTTCTGTATATGTGGCAGGACTGGACTGGGTAGCAAGGCAGCAAGGCAACAAGGCAACAGAAATTAGCATCAGAACCAGGTACTTTGTCAAGTTATGAAATTATCTCTTTCTGCCATGAAATCAGTATTTATTGACCAATCTAAGTTACTGAGGTTTCTGTTATAAAAATCAATATTATGCTATGATGTTATTGTCTCGGTTAGGAAATAATTTTCTTATGAATATAAATGATGTTTAGAAATATTAGGTTGCTACAAACGTACATAAAAAAAAGACATATTACCAACCATTCACTTATTTATCATTCAATAGACAGAATACAAAGGACACTTTACCAACCATTAACTTATTGTACATTATAATATATAAAAGAGATACCATTATCAATGTACTTTTTTTCCCAAAAAGAAAATTGCTCATTATATTAGCAAATATAATAGGATTACAAGTCTTGTATCAACTTAACTTATCAGATCAAGCACTGAACAACGAAAAAGTATGAAAGTAATTTACTGCCTTTATAAAAAAATTCCAATTGAAATCTACTGACATAACAATCGAGGGATTTACTAATGATCCCTTACAATATATATACTCGACTTTTTTCTCATACTATTGAGCAAAAACTTGACATCTAAAGAAGATACTCCATCATCGGCTAGAAAACTTTGAAGCTCCTCATAGACCCTTTGTTGTTTTCTTCCCATTGAGTGTAGTAAATAGTACCACATTGATGTTGATCCTTGAGAGCCTTCTTCGATAGATCATCTGCCTCCATATTGAATTCTTTGTAGGCATGGATAAAGGTGATCACTCCAAAGTGAGTGCTCAATTTTCTAATATGATCCTTCCATCCTTCAAGTGCCAAGATCTGGAGTCTCTCCCTACCATTGCACCAATCAATAATTATTTTTGAGTCCCCAATTATCTGTAGATTTGTAAGATGTAATCTTATGGCCAGGAAAATGGTAACCCAGATGCCCAGTAGCTGAGCTTTGTTGTTTGTACCAGGGCCAGTGTTGAAGGTCCACTTATATAAAGTCGAATCATTAGTCCTAATAATACCCCCCGCTCCACTTTGTGTTCCATCTGTAGAAGTCGCTCCATCAAACCAACCCACCAGAAGCTGCAATCGAGGAGGATATAAGAACCTACATGTTTTAGGACCTTTTCGGGATGATACACAAGGATTAAAAGTTCCTAAGGATTTGAAAACCACAACAGAAGTGGAAATTGTCTCATTATCAAACAAGGCCTTATTTCGCTTCATCCATAAATACCAACAAACAATGGCTGGCAGCTCGACCATAGCCGGATACTGCAAAGACCATGACTCAAGACATTCTTCGACCAATAACCCCTCCCACAAGATTAAAAGTTTGAGAATCCCATAAAGGTGAAGCCAGACTTGACAGGTGAAAAGACAGTGGATGAACAAGTGGTTTACAGTCTCTGGACCTCTAGCACAAAGGATACAAAGGCTCAAGCCTTCCCATCCCTTCGCTACAAGGTTATCTTAAGTGAGGACTTTGTTTCCGAGGATGAGCCAGAAAAAGGGTTTTAATTTCAAAGCGACATTCCATTTCCATAATTTATACCTCCATCCTTTTATAGTATGATGCTAGAAGATCTCCTTCAAAGCCTTGTATAATTTTTCTACTGAGAGGATCCCTGACTTGTTGCCTCCCGCCCACAGAAGTTCATCCTCTCTTTCTAGCAATTGTATACCCGCCCCAAGGAGGACACTTTGTTAATCTTTCCATTCCTTTGCTAAGTCACCTGAGAGGCCTAGAGTGGCTCCCTCTTTCCAGTAGGAGCTAAGATGATATGTCCTTGCAATATTAAGAGCCTAGTATAGATAGGTGATGCCCTGATGATTTAAGGCATCAATAAGACAAGATGATAAGATAAACTGCTTACCCAATCCCATGATACAGTCTTTGCCAACATGGATCTCCAAACCACTACCTGGCCATGGTATATAATCGGGATCGCTTTAATCATATTTTTCCAAATCAGAGACGTCGAACCCTGTGATCTAGAAACTAATCTGAACCATGTTTCCACCGAGCTATAAGGTAAATATTTATCCTTAATAACTGATCCATATTATTTTCGGCACGAAATGAGAGCGGAGATATAATAAAGAAATGTAGAGAGATATCGCATATATTCAATAATATAACATAAATGTATCAGAGAGTTCTCAACTTACCCGAGAAGCTGCTAGCAGTCCCGCCACTATTGAAAAACTCGACTTCTGTGTTGTAACCATTCCAGTCACCCGAAGTTACCTCCAGAGGATCTTTGCAGGTTGGTCTATGGAGCAGTGAGGAGTCAGAAGATTCTTCTTCAACAAAGCCCCCAAGGCAGTCCCTGCGAAGGTGTCCAGTTTGTCTGCACCGCAAACAACAAAAATGGATACCCATGAAATTGACCCTCTGACACCTCAACAAACCACATCAGTCCAGCTCGATAGTCTTCGGAAGCCCTGCATGAATATAAATCTCTACCATGACTTTGCATATGCGTTTATCCGGTGTTGTAAGAGCTACTTCATCCACAGCAATGAACCTGCCTAAATTATTTGCCACATCCACAAGAGCCCTCTTATTCCACCACTATAGTGGTAGACCAGGGAGTAACACCCACAGGTGTCGGAGTTGAAAGTATTCCTGAGAGGGGTCTAAATTTATTCGCCACCTCTTTAACATTATGCTCACCCACAGGTTTTGCAACAGTAGTGAGGAACCCTCAGATTTCCTACACCTAAACCCGATCTAGCCTTGTGATAGGTAGAAAACCTCCGGACTGTAACCTAAAAGTAGTTTACAATTCGTTGAAACCCAATCTTCAAGGGACGTATGGCAGAGCTTTCGATAGGAAAGTCTCTCGATGAGAATGCACAGGGCCATAGTGCATGCGTCCTCCATCCTGATATTAGAACCCATAAAAAATCTCCTCTTCGTCTTGTTTGCCTTCCACGGGTTCAAGCGACCCAGGTCTCTCCTCATGTACAAGCATTTTGGACGTCCCTCCTTCATGTAATGTTCATCAAACTGCTAAAACAATCACTCCTTCTTCCCTGAAGGGAGCTCACTACTAAACTGTTGAGACTTCGCACCAAAAATTAGTTCGGCCGCTAAAACACCACCCTTTGGTAGGTTTGGTAATATTCGAGGAGACCTCAAATCCCGCGTAGAGTGAAAAGACCCCTTGATAGATTAGGGGGTAGTGTACTCAACATCCAAATTAAAAAAACCAACGCGTTTCCAGATAGCTCTGTCATCTGCACTCATAAGTGCAGTGACTTCAACATCCATCACTGGAACGTTCTACAACCACCACCTAACAAACATTAACTAAAAGACTACAAGAGGTCTGAAGTGGATAAGAATGATTTGTCTTTAACCCAAATGCAAACGCTTAAAACACTCACCTAACTATACCCTACTACATTAATGGCCTCATGAACTGAGAGAAGCTCCAACATTCCTCCCTTCGAATCAATTATCAATGTACTTAACCTATACATTAACTTATTGTACATTATAATATAAAAGAGATACCATTATCAATATACTTAACCTATACAAGGTCCGCGCCATGAGCAACACACTAGATTTAGTCCACAAAAACCCTTTGTATATAGTTGTACCTTTTTCCTCCTCAGTTTCCAAGGCCAAGGAGTGACAACCTTTTTGCAAATTTAAATTTTTTATTTCAATTCAAGAGATATTTGTCACTTCAATGCTCTTAATCAATGAAAAATAAAATTATAAATGTGTAATTTTTTTTTTTATTATTATTATAAAAAATTTACAAGTCATATCATTTTGACTTTAACGGGAAAGTTGTGCTCATATAATTGTCCTTTGTTACTTGATATTTGTAACTTCAATGTTCTTAATGAATGAAAACAAATTTATAAATGTGTAATCTTTTTTTTTATTATTATTATAAGAAATTTATAAGCCATATCATTTTGAATTTAAATGGAAAGTTGTACTCATATAATTGTATTTTGTTAGTGTACTACTAGCATACCCCTGAAGTGGGGGAAAGGGAACGTCGAAAAAAATCAACATATGTTTTTTTGGTAATGTTAATTTTACCAATGTGCATCATTCTACTATCTTTGCTTAATTCCTGGGGATTCAGTGAGAGTATTGAAATGTTTGAATCACAGGGACTCAAAATCATTCATTCAAATGACTCATTAGTCTATTAAAGATGTATAGCAACAACAAACAACTTGTTATTTGCTCATAAATGAAATCAAAGCCCAATTGAATGTTTCACTTATCATGCATTCATAGCAGGTCACGATACAACTACACCAAGCATGTTTTTAAGTTTTTCAAATTTGTCTCTACTCAAAGATTTGTGGAGAATATTAGTCATTCAATGCTAAGTGGAACAAGAGATTAGCTTAATATCCTCATCTTGCACCAACTTTGTGATGTGACGTCGATGAATTTTCTTGCGTTTAGCCAGATGTGACGTTGATGAATTTTCCTGGGTTTAGACATAGATGGGATCTTGATAACGACAACATTTTAGGAATCCTTAGGATTCTTTTGGTTATCTTGCCAAGCCTTATGATAGGATTCTTTCCGAAAAAAGAAATAAGCAAATGGAAAGAATTGTGGGTTCCAGAATAGTTGGTTCTCATGGAGGGACAATTCCAATAGGTTCTGTCTCAATAATAAGCATAACCCACCTACTCGGAAATAATTAATCTAATCGATTCATCTTGCAACCCAGTAAGTATTACAGTGAAATTGAATTCTAAATGGTTGACCACCAATAATGAAGAAGAATAGTATGAAGGATTAATCCATTTGGTCAACTCCCTCTGCCTATAAAGTCACGACAATTGGGTGGTAGGTTTTTCTTCGAAGGCCTAGATAACAAACATAGACTCGATGGATCTGGCTTGACTAATGGTGGCATCTAGTATGGCAAGAAAGAAAATATTAGAGACATATTTTGGGCTTGCAAGTTCACCAGATCACATTGGTCTTATATAGGGCAATGGGTTCATGATATGTGAGCCTTAAGTCTTTAAGAAGATGGTGGGATAGTTTTGTCATGTCCTCTGGATCACTACTCTATCCTATTTGTGAAAAAATAGATGTAAAACTAATTGTGCGGGTTCTAAAAAGGATTTCAATTGAATGGATTTCCATGGTTTTTGACATGACTAAGCAACTCAAATTTGTGTTAAGCGCCTTTTGCAATACATTATCTCCTCTAATATGGGATCCTTGTCGGATATGCTTGCCTTTCTCCCTGTGATAAGGAGGAAATCCAGTGATGTGAGGGCCTGCGCTTTGTACTTTGTATTGTTGTCATAATATAAGACAAAGACTTTTGCAAAAAAAAAGTGTTCAGTGATCATATATTAGTAGTGATAATTCAAGAAAACAAGTCAACAATCACAATGTCTACAACCTCCACATTTGGCAATGTCAAAAAAATTCAGATTCGAAAAACAACATGTCAGCTAGTATTGTATGAGAAATTACTTATGAAGAGGATGTTTCGTAATGGGATTGTTTGTGTTTTTTTTTCTAATATTTATTTAGTGCCTCAATTGGCATCCTTTCTAATATCTTTGTACACCTTTGATACCGTTCTATCTTCTGTTAATGAGGATTTCAATGTTACTGGAAATCACTTCGTTATTAATAAATTTTAAGAGGTGATGTGCTTTTACTTGTTTTGTCTTTCTTTATTGTGATTAATTTATGCTTATGAGGTCTCTTGGTAAAAGATTCACAATGTTGCTACTTTAACTAAAATAATTTCACACCATCCAAAGAAGCCAAAGGACCAGTTTGCACTAATTGTAAAGGTCAGAATACCTATATCGTTCTAGATCCAACACCCATCACTGAGGGTTCTCAACTCTTTTAGGATTCATTTCCAGAATGTTTTCTATGTGTATAACTTATCCTTTTAGGAACCATTTCCAAAATGTTTTTTTGGTTTTAAAACGCTAATTTAATGAATCAACAAGCCCTAAAAATTTGAGAGCTATAATTGCACCCTGGTGCTCTAACACACAAACTTATGGTAAGTTTAGTGAAGGTAAATTTCTGAAACAGTGCATCTCACATATTTCCTACTATATTGATATCTTTAACCAGTCATTCAAAGATACTGATACCTTTAACTAGTCATTCAAAGATACTGATACCTTTAACTAGTCATTAAAAGATCAGAAGCACGAGGAATCCAGAGTTCTCAAAAGAAAACTAAGCTTTCGTGTAAATACAAAATAATCAAGGTCAGCAAAATAAAGTTTAGTTGAGAACCTTCCACAGTTCCCATGAAGAGTCTACCATGGTAAGCACTATCTTTGTCCCGTTTAGAAAATTCTCATTATTGTTCACATCATTCACCGCCAATTCTATAGCCGTCTTTGCCACAATTCCAATTGCAGAATTAAATGCAAAAAGGGCACCGACATTCACAAAAGAAGGCCTTGTATTCTGAACGTCTCTAAAATTTGTATCGGCATTTGTGCAATAATTAGGACTGAATACATAGAATGCTACTACCAGAACCACTAGACAATCCTGGCAATGCAAAAAAAGGCGCATGTTAAAATATCACATTCAACATTCCGACTTAGATAAAAAAAACAAAGATTATACAACATAAATATGAATGGAAAATTCAAGTGTTGTGATATCCTACCATTGAGTAAGAATCAAGATGATGGGGAGGTTGCCTCAACACATTTTGCAGGCCAAAGAGATTGAAACAACAAATTTCAAGTCCAAAACAATTTCTATTTACAGGGAAAATCAAAACAAAAGTCTCAGTGCTTTGGAAGCATTAGACAACTTTAATTGCAAAAAATTGGCGGAAGGAAGGAAATTTCAAGTGGAGAGTAGCCAAAAATTGATACCTAAAGCTTCAAAGGACTTCAAGCAAGCAAGCTTCTGGACAAGAAATGTGAATATGGGCATGACTCTCTGCCTGGATTAAATATTAAAGATCCATCTCTTTAGCTTAAGAAAATGATTTTGAAGTAGGCGTTAGCCTCAGAATTTAAATCTGGGAATGATGATAGCCTCGGTCTTCAAAATAAAGAATATCCACGACACTATATAGTAAGTAAAGATGACAGAGATAGAATTTGATGGACAAATTGTCCATTATAGAGTGATTTGCCCATGAGATGCTAAATATTGTGCAACAAATACTTATTACTTCTATTGTTAGGTCCATTCCAAAGCAACATAAAGGAGGCTTGGTGTTATGTGCAAGCAAATACCAATGAGTTATTGTTTATGTTGAACACATTTAAAATTAATATTATTATCATAGTATAAACTTAAATTATCGGAATTTCGATATTTAAGTTTAGTTTAGTATTAAATATACTAAACTTAATTTTTATACCGAATATGTTAAAAACAATGTTTTACGCTACTCAATCATTGAGTAGCAGTGATGGAATAATAATAATAAAAAAAAACAAAAGTGTAGGAATGAAACATAATGAGAAGTTTTATCACTTTACAACCTTAATTCGGGATGTCATTCCCTTCTCCATATATCAAAATATTTTTTAAGTGTACCAAAAGAGCATGAACCCATTTTCCCCGGCTGGATTCATGGAGATTTAGTATTACTTATGATGTGGAAAATGCAATGTTATTCTGCCATTCGAGAGGACTGAATTTGCGGGTATTATTGTTGCAATAATAAAATGCATGCTTTGTATAGTTTTGGGTTGTAGTTAAAATTAATTGAATTTGTGACTTTGAAACTTAAATCAAAATCTTAAAGTATGTGCACTAACCACTGAAAACCATATCTGACAAATGGTATGGAGATGACTTGGTTAAGTATGACTGATGTATGAGGGTGGTACAGATTGTTACTGGTGGCTGATAAAAATTTTAATCGATTGAATGGATTAGATAAGGCAATATACATCATTGATGAAAGTATAGAGAAACTTTAGAAGCATTTTCCCTCTTCTCGGGCTTTAGTGATTTTAGATTATGTGAATCACGTGGATGCACTTTTTCCAGACATTCAAAGTGTTGTTCACTATGATAGCTTAATATTAATTACATCTCAGCACAGAGCTCTTCTAAGAAGAGCATGACTCGAAGATACATCAATTTACAAGTTAAATTGCCTTTAGATACAGTACTCGGAGAGCTCTTTTGCTCCCATGCCTTCAGTGGGCAGCATCCACTCCCAAGATTCTAATCTCTGGTTTGCCTTTATCTTTAAAAGTATTAGGGTCACTTCTTTATGGAAGCGATGACCAATTTCAATGGAAAAAAACATCTCGATACATGGCAAATGCAGGAAAAGAGCATTGGGAAGTAGTGAAATGGGTGCTTCGATATCTTAGAGGCACAAGCAATTATTCTATCACCTATGATGATTCCAAAGATTCAGTTTGTGGTTATGTAGATTCATATTTTACAGGTGACTTGGACAAAAGTAGATCCACTTTTGGATACGTCTTTACTCTTGCAGGAGGACCTGCTAGCTAGATGTCAAAGCTTCAAACTACGGAGGAAAAGTATATGGTTGTTTCACATGCATGCAAGGAGGCAATTTGGTTACAGGGTTTATTGGGTGAGTTTGGAAGGATACATGACAAGGTGAAAGTATTTTGCCATAGTCAAAGTGTTATTCATTTGGCTAGAAAGCCATCTTATCACAGCAAGACGAAACATATAGAGGTCACACTACAATGTGATGTGCAATGTGTGAAGAGTGTGAGTGCAAGATTGTGCAATGAGTAGAGAGCACAGTGTGTGAGGAGAGGATGATTGTATGTCTATGAAGGCTATTGTAATTCTCTCTTGAATAATAAGAATACTGATAATCATTGCCTGTGTTTTTTTCCCTCATTAAATTTCCACATAAATAAATGTGTCAATATGCTTGTTTGATCTTGCTCTTATTCTATGTTTTGCTTCCGCTGCCTAACATGCTTCATAATCAAGCTCAAATTTTGCACGGAAGAAATCATATTATCGCTTATAGTATACATCGAGCTTGTAGTCTAATTCGAGGGCTTTCCTGGATGATCTGAGTGTCTAATTCGAAGGGCTTTTCTGAAGATTCAACCTCATCATAGCGTCTAATTCGAGGGTTTCAAAGATAAATCCATAACATTTAAAAGATAAAGCGTCCTAGGTAACCGCTACACTATGATCCGAACCTGAAACATCTCTCGGTGTCATGTGTCATATATCACTGCGGCGTAATTAATCTGCCCCGCATAGAAGGGAGTGCTTTAAATTCTTTCATGAAAGCCCATATTTCTAAGCTTGTGAGTGTCAGAGTCTGCGAAGGCATTCATTGTAAGATTCAACATTATTGACGGAAACTAACGGTAGGAAAAAAAAGGTTCGCACGGAAGCTGACCAAACGACTGTAAACTTGTTTGCTCGATGCTCAGTTCTCGTTAAAGCACTAATACACTGTGATCTTGATATGAAACTTACTATTTACCTTCATCCATATTAATGGAATCAACCTTTTACATCTGTAATTCTGAGTGAAATTTTTACAAGAAAAACAATTAAGCTGCTTTCGCACAACTATTACGCTCTAAA
>JZKD02S1773068.1:0-11267 GCA_000966675.3 Picea glauca | reverse complement strand
GTACTTTAACCTTTTTCTTGGATCCATCCACTGCGGCTAAATATTTGTAGACCACCTTCTGAATGGAAGGATTTCCTGTCTCAAAGATGGAGTAATTTATTTCAATCCAGATGTACCAACATATATAGTTTGGCAAGGAAGGGTATGTTCTATTCTGATCATTCCAGAATTTAAAACACTTAGTAACTGATGCACCATTCCACCCAGTTGTGAGAGGAAATGCTACTTTGATTTTATCCCATATAGAAATAGTAAAGGAGCAATTCACAAATATATGGTTTACAGACTCTCAATTGCTTTTGCACAGATGACATAATATTGGCCCTATAATTCCTCTGTGTTGTAAATTACCCCATGTGAGGATTTTGTTTTCTGCAATCAACCAAACAAAGAATTCAAGTTTTTGTGGACAGTCCCATACCCACAGTTTTTTCCTCCCTCCTCCAATCGTATTAATCCACTGCTTTGTCTCTAAGGCATTACAAACATTTTTTGCTGTGAGTTGGCCTGAATAATCACCATTGGTCCATTTTAAGACATCTGGTCTATCTAGCAACTAAACACCCGACTCTATTAAATCTCTTTTGTACCTCTCCCATTCAAATTTTGTATCTCCCACCAGGCCCAACTCCTCACTATCTAGCCAAATGGAGCAGATCGTGCTAGGGCATAGTGCATGGCTAGCCTGATATAAGTAGTAAACATTTTTATGATTGAGCGTTGTTACCAGATCTTCATACAAGGTCATGTCTTTTCCCATTCCAAGGATCATATGTTTTCCAATAATTATGGAATGCCCCGATCCCGGGCTCCAAGAAAGACAATGTAGGATAAGATGTACTGATTTTAGGAGATTTCATAGGAAGAAATAAAATAATTTGATACTAAACATCATAATTTTAATGGTTTTCTTTATTGAATGGAGAAGCTATCTAGATACTCACTTAAAAGTAGGTTTCTTAGGAAGTGATCCAGAGTAAGATTTAAGAATTTGACATTAAATATCATAATTTTAATGGTTTTCTTTGATCTAGAGTAAGATATAAGAATTTGACATTAAATATCATAATTTTAATGGTTTTCTTTTTTGAATGGACAAGCTATTCAGACACTCACTTAAAATTAGGTTTCATAGGAAGTGATTCGGGAGTAAGTTTCAAGAATTTGACAATGAACATCATGATTTGTTTTTGAATGAACAAGCTATCTATATACTCACTTAAAATTGGGTTTCATAGGAAGAATCATAAGAAGTGATGCATAGTATGTTTTAAGAATTTGAAACTGACATCATAACTTTCATGGTTTTCTTTTTTAATTGGACAAGCTATTTAGATACTCACTTAAAAATAGATCCTATAGAAGAATTAAGTTTCAAGAATTTTACAATGAACATGATAACTATAATGTTTTTCTTTTTTGAATGGACAAGCTATCTAGATACTCACATCAATTTTTTTAAAAACTTTATGTCAAAAGCAATGTAAATTGTAAATTTTATAGCCTTTGCTAAGAAGTAAAACATTTTAATTTATTAATACATTCATTGTAAAAATAGTATTTTAATATTGTACGAAGAAAAATAAACACTGTAGCTTAGGAATTAAATACGTTGCCGGTAAATTAAACTTAATCATACAACAATGATGAGATACACATGTTTTTATTGTCCAAATAAATATTTGGATGCACATGTTTGTTTTTTTTTTAAGTAAGTATCTATATATTACCTTCCAGGAACAAAAATTACAGTAGCGTCTGAAATGTCAAGGAACTATTTGTGTTGAATTGCCCCGAAGGGAAACCAATTCAACCTATATCTCAATACTAAAAGTGCCAAAAATTAGACTACATGAACTGAATCACCTCATAGGGAAATCGATTCGGCCAAACCTGTCATGCAAACTAGAAGACCAGAAAAGACTAACTCTTGACAAACAAAATGGAAAAATTGTGTTAGGCATCGTTTATGTCCCAAGAGGATGCTTCCAGAAACCTAAACAATTAACAAAACTAGGCATGAAAGTTGGCACTTGTGCGTATGTCGACGCTCATGCAGTTTGACAGTTGTTTTTTTCCACGTCTCACTCTGCAGCCACCTGGATGGTTGGAGCAAAGATTGCCTCTAAATTTGTTAGAGCACTGGTATCTAGTTCTAGAGAGTGCAGGGAGCTGAGCATGGTCATGAGAAGAGATTCACTTTTCTCCCCTGGCTTGTCCATGTGTTCCAACGAGAAGCCCAGGTCGTCCACATCTTTTCGGACCGCAAAAACCAGGTCGTGTAATATCACCACTGAGTCATGAATTCTTGAGCATGAAGCACAATCCAAGCATGAATGGAGCTAGCCCAGAGGATTTCCAAGTGAGAGGGGATTTCTTCCAAAGGGGCCAGGAAAAAGGGTGGTGGCAAGGGGACATAATGCTCAGGTCATTTCTCTGGGTGGACCTTGGTTGGCTGTGAGAAAGAGGCCAAATCCTGGATTGGTCCAAGAGCAAAGCCTAAATAATTTCCATGGAGGTCAAACCACTCCACATGACAAGCCCAAGGCAAAGACAGAGGCGGAAGGTAGCTCTGGCCCAAAGAGGACTAGGCGAAGGAAGAAGGCGAGGAGTTGGGTGACAGAGCAAGGACAGGAGGGGGCCAACTGGCCATACTCGCTTTGTTCTAATACCAGAAAGGGCCTTGTTTTGGCTTCCCGTGAAGTTGATGCATAACCAACAGGAATAAAGAGGAAGGTAGTGTAGCAAGCGCTGGTAAGGAAAAGAGAAAGAATGAAGGAGAAGAGAGCAACCGGACGAGCCACCAGAGGGATGTGAAGAATAGAGAGGGATGCAAACTAGAGGGTTGTTTGATAGGAAGTGAGGAGACATGCTGGTCCAGCCAAGGAGAGACAACATAATAAGAAAAATAGAGTGGATGCTCACATGTGCGCAGAGGTGACGGCCATAGTCCATAGGAGGGCACGATGGAGCATTTAGTCGAGGGCTCATAGAAATGAATGCTTCCATCGCTCATCGTGGGAATAAAAGAGGAGGAGCGATGCATGTGTCGATCACCTAGCGGGTGTAGGGCTGGAAGGCACCATCCTCTCCAATGGATGCGTGTGACCTGCTGACACCCCATCCGGGGGATGGACATGCGGTTTTCATTTCCCAATAATTATCAATTAAATTAAACTTGGGATTGACATTAAATAAATTATATCTTTCCTAAAATTTGGGAGTGGTGAAGGGAAGATATTTCTCACATCGTTTTTACTTGGTAAGTAGAATTATATCCACTTATGCAATTCTAATAAATGGGAGCCCACATATTTCTTTCATAATGGAAGAGGCTTAAGACATGGTTGTCCTCTATCACCCTTACCTTTTATCTTTGTGATAGAAGGACTCATCTTATATTTAAAGAAGGGACAAGCCTACTGACAGCTGACAAGGGTCAAAATCTCCAGAGTTATCAAGATCCTCCATCTCTTTTTTGTGGAGAATGTCCTCATAATGTCAAAGGCCTCACCATCAGAATGGATGGCAATTGAAGGAATTTAATCTGTATTTTGTAAAGCGTCGGGCTTAGAAGTTAATACACAAAAATATCTCCTCTATACTTATGGGGTACAATGGGAGGTTGTAGATACTTTCAAAGTCTATTTGCCATACAATTTTGATGAGCTTGTGGATGGTATAAACTATTTGGGTTACTTTATAAAATTGGACAATTACAAGGTTGCAGATTGGCGTTGGCTCATTAAAAAGTTTGAAAATAGAATTAGTCAGTGGTGCAATCATTGGTTGTCCCTGGGGGGCGATTTATTCTTATAAAAGTTGTCTTGGAGAGCCAGTCTGCGTATTGGATGCCCTTGGAAAATATCTTGGATTCTGTTCTCAATCGGATCAGACCACTGATCTTCTCCTTCTTATGGTCAGACATGAGAGGTAAACATCATTATCACCTCAGCAGGTGGGAATCTATTACAAAGACAAAACATTTTGGTGGCTGGGGGTTAAGGAATCTACAAATTTTCAACAAGTCATTGTTGGCAAACACTTTATGGAGAGTTTTACTGAAATATGGCATCCAGGATCGTGTAATTAAGGACAATTATATTCCTTACATCCTATTGGTGGTTGGAAAAAGAAACTGTAGTCATGGGATTGTGCTCTCAAAATAAAACTCTTCACTTCGCTAACGATGAATAATAAAATTCTTACGTGGGACAATCTACATCACAAAGGCTGGATTGGGCCAAACATTTGTCACTTGTGCCTAAAGGCAAGGGAGACTGTTCTGCATATTTTCGTAGATTGTGCCTTCACTGAGAAATCTGGGAAAGGGGTAAAAGAGCACTTTCTATTACCTTTGTCTGGGAGGGGTCCACTTTGGTAGACTGCTATGATAGATGGAACTTACAAAATACTAATTACCCCACACTGCCTACCATCATAAGCTGCTTTGTTTGGTTAGAACGAAACAAGGTTATCTTTGAAAATAAAAGCCTGACAGTTCATGCATTGATCATTAGAGTACTTGAAGGAGTTGGCAGCCATAAAAAAAATAAATTTTAAAAGTGTACAGATCCTTAAAGGAAGTTCAAAAGGACTCTGTCACAAAAGGTTCGTTCAATGGTGCAACTCTCACAAATGGAGGACTTAATGGCACTGGAGGGGTACTTTGGATAAATGAGCACTTGACAATCTATTGGACATTCAATAGTGGTCCAGAAACAAACACAAGGGCAGAACTGTTGGGTATATGGGAAACTTTGACAATAGCTTCTCGGATGCACATCTCAAAAATTCAAGTTTATGGAGATTCAGAAATTGTCATAAAGTGGTTAAACAACAAAGGAAACTTGAATGTTATTTCCTTGGATTGTTGGAAGGAGCGACTAAGAGACCTTAAAAAATCTTTCAACTCACTCATATTTTCACATATCTATAGAGAAAGAAACAAGGAGGTTGACTATCTTTCAAAGTTGGCGCTACAAAAACAAGAAGGGAAAATAAACTACAACCACTAGGTAGATAGAAACGAAGGACCCACCCTGTATCTAAGTCTTTTCTAGATTCCACTGGGGAAAGATTATTCTTTTTCCTTTTTTGTAATTATATGGTCCTGAAGTGACTACAATTGTTGAGTAGCTACAATTTATCTGGGGTATGAGTCTATGTGCTTTTTGGAATGAAACTTTTCATAAATTAAAGTGATCCTCCTTAGTGAATGCTCAACGCTGAAGTACAGTACGTTGCCATTTTAATTGGGGTGTTACATGGAATCTTATTCTTTTAATCAAAATTTGGACTATTAATTGGGGTGATTTCTACTATTTTTGGTATTGTAATTTGGACAAAATTTAATTTTCAAGTAATTTTGAGAATAGTAAAATTTTTCATAAAATTTAAAACAAAATTACTAAATAATAACATTCTTTAAGGAAAATTAACAATTATTATATCATAACAAACAAGATTGAAAGATGAATCCATTTGTAATAGGTTTGAAAAATGATTTTCAAAGTATGGTAAAAATTGTAGGTATTTTAAAAATGCAACAATCAGGTCACCTAGCAAATAAAACCCACACCTTAACCAGTGAAGCTAGCAAAAATTGAGAGGACCATTATACATTTTCTAATTATGTTGTGCAGATTAACTATATTTTCCTATTTATTCTTGTAACATTTATTGCACCAACTATATATTTCTTTATCAGTCCCTCCCATGGGACTATAGCAATGAGTTTGCTTTTGATGTGACATTAATTTGCATTTTACCATAAATTTGTGTATGCAATGTAATGTTTAACATAGGAAAACAAATATATGTTTTTTGATATAATAAAAATATTTGGGTTTCTCATTTCTAATTGGTTGATAGAATTGAAGTGTTATTGCTCCCTTCACGTCTTTCAATATGTAGAATTAATTACATAATCAATGAATTTCACCAATCACCAATACATTTTGAATAATAAACAACCATCAATTATTATCTTTTGACAAAACATATTCATTACTTGTGCATTTAGTTATATTAAGTTTCATTTTTCAATGCAACCCTTTTTTATCATTCAATAGACAGAATAAAAAAAAACGCATTACCGACCATTAACTTATTAATGTACATTATACTATATAAAATAGATACCATTATCAATGTACTTTTTTTCTTTTTTTTCCAATAGAAAAATCTCTCAAAATTATATTAGGTATAATTTTTTTTACAAATCTATATCGATATTGCAAGATACAGAGAAGGATCAGTCCCATGAACAATGAATAGTTTTTACGACCAAGAAGGCAATGGCACTGTACTAAACTGGAGATAAACTCCCTCCACTGAAAATTACTTGCTAATTACCCTAGCTTGTGTAAGATGCTTTTTGCAATAACATCAGAAAATATACAAAGCAGCCCCGACAAGCTTAATTCTCGGAGATATTAAGATGGGTTTTGTTTCTTTCTTGCCCATTTTCCAAATGATAGACTGTCTATGTTTCTTTGTTGCTTTCTTGCCCATTTCAACCTGTGGAAATGTTGAATAGGCCATTTCCACAGGTTTCGTATCCAGGAATGTTCGGACTGGAATTTTAAAGGGTTGATCAAAGCTTGATAAAGGTTTTGTGTAGAGATGATGCCGGATCCATTCCTCCCAGCCCAAACCAAAGAATCCTCCCCTGGTTTAAGCGTAATTCTTGTTCTTTGTAATGCATTAATGAAAATGTTCCATTATGTTGCCTTATGCTCGATCAGTCCCAACGACTCGCTTGTATGCCATAGGTCGAGGATGGGGGAGCCAAAACCGAGGTCCTTTGCCTGGCTCAGAAATTTAATGTTCTTTTCGAACAGGTGTAATCGCAACTCATTAGATAGACTCAAGCTATTCTCTAGACCAGCTATGTAGTCCCTGCCTAATAACATCGAATTCCCCGAGATCGGGCTCCACCAAAGCCAGTGTAAAATCACATAAATGCTCTGTGTCATCTCGCTAACCTATACATTAACTTATTGTAAATTATACTATATAAAAGAGATACCATTATCAATGTACTTAACCTATACGAGATCCGTGCCATGAACAACACGCTAGATTTAGTCCACAAAACCCCTTTTTATATAGTCGTACCTTTTTCCTCCTCTGTTTTCGAGGCCAAGGAGTGACAACTTCTTTGCAAATTTAATTTTTTTATTTCAATTCAAAAGATATTTGTCACTTAAATGTTCTTAATCAATGAAAAACAAATTATAAATGTTCTCAATCAATGAAAAACAAAATTATAAACAACTTTTTTGCAAATTTAAATTTTTATTTCAATTCAAGAGATATTTGTCGCTTAAATGTTCTTAATCAATCAAAAACAAAATTATAAATATTCTTAATCAATCAAAAACAAAATTATAAATATTCTTAATCAATCAAAAACAAAATTATAAATGTGTAACTTTATTTTTTTATTATTATTATAAAAAAATTACAAGTCATATCATTTTGACTTTAAATGGAAAGTTGTGCTCATATAATTGTTCTTTGTTACATTTTTTGTCACAGAAAAATTACTCTTTATATTCATAAAATTATAAAAGTTTTCATACATCAGACTTTTTGGTAATAGGGCTATAAACATAGAAATGTGATCTGCATTCTTCTCAAAACAAGATAGAGTCTCCCGCTCCATTGCAAAAAAATCCTACATACATGTGTCCAAAGTGAACTAACTCGTATTACATAATCATCCAAAAAGATAGCAAACTAAACTCTGCGCACATATATTATAACTTCAAAAAAAGAGGGGGGGCTCGATGCCATCCTCCCACTAAGAAAAAGCAATTCGACCTGGAAGATTTTTAAGGGCCTTCTTTGACAAGTTGTCCGCTTCCATGTTATCTTCTCTGTAGATGTGGTCAACAGAAAGATTCCTAAAAATCAAAATAGACTCATTTATTCTTTCTTTCCAGCTTTCAAGAGAAACCACCTAGAGATTCACATTCCTTTTGAGCCAATCAATTATGATCTTGGAGTCCCCTAGAAAAATCATATCACTAATAGACAATCTACAGGCCAAGTTGAGTGATGCCCACGCCCCCATAAGTTCTTCCCTGGTGTTAGATCCTTGTCCGCAGTTGAGAGACCACTGATATGAGATATGAATGTTTATCAAAATCTTACCCCTAGCCCCACTAATTCTACCACTTTGTTGTGCAGCTCCGTCAAACCAATTGATAATTATTCCAGACAGGAGAATTACTTATGATATGCACGAGGAAGGGAATTTAACCTGATTTCCAAATGTATTAGCAACTACAATAGTTTTGTAGACTATATTTTGTATCGATGGGGATCCTGCTTCAAAGATTGCAATATTTCTTTCGTTCCAGATATTCCAGCTAAGAAGGGTTGGCAGCAAAGGGAAAGAACAGTTTAGTTTTTGCCAATTACCAAATCTTTCGCTCACCAATGCCCCTGTCTACCCCCTTGATAACTTTAGAGTGTAAATAACCTGAGTCTAGACAACACAGGTAAAAGAACAATTCACAAAAAGGTGCATAACCATTTCACTGGCATTTTTACATAAGATACAAATGCTTGGTCCCTCCCAACCACGAATCTGGAGATTTTCCCATATGAGGATCCTATTTTTCTACCATTAACCAAGTAAATAACTTTATCTTTAATGGGCAATCCCATTTCCATAGGTTTTTCCGCCAAGCCACATCTTTGGTCATCCAAATCTTTGCAGCGATCACATTATAAACGTTTTTTACAGTCAACTGACCTATGTTGTCATCTCCTGTCTAAATCAGTGCATCTTATTGCTCGTGTAGGTGAATGCTCGAGCCGATCAAATTCTGTCTAAAGTTTTCCCACTCAGCTACATATTTTCCCTTGAGCTCCAGTGTGGATTCGTCCAACCATCTCGTGCCTGTAGCTCCCCAATCTTGAGCGCTCTTTGTTTGATACAAATAATTAATTATGTTATGATGCAATCGATATATAAGATTTTTTGATAACAGTGAGTCTTTACCCATCCCCAAAATGATATCCCGCCCAAGAACAATTGACTCTTCAGATCTAGGATTCCAAGCTATCCACTAGAGAATAATTGGTCGCAAATTTAAGAGGTTTTTCCAAGTCTGTGATCCACCAAATGAATGTGCCAAAGTTGATCTTAGCCAAGTATGTACTTGTTCATGAGGAAGATACTTGTCTTTTGTCACCCTGTTCCAAATCCCTAGTTTCACCAATACTCTCCATAAAGTATTCGCTGCTAGTTCCCTATACAATATATAAATATTTCTCAGACCCCATCCTCCGTATGATTTGGGCTTCGATACCACTTCCCACCTGCATAAGTGAAAACTGCTTCTTTGCTTGTTGCCTGACCAAAGGAAGGCAAAGATCAACTGCCTAATTTTCTTTAATACGGACTAGGGAATGTGTTTCATGGAAAACCAGTAAATTGGTAAGATTTCCAGGACTTCTTTTACTAAGATATACCTTCCTCCCATTGATAGCAGTCTATTTCACCAATGATTAATTCTATGCTCGAACTTTTCTATCAACTAGCTCCAATCCTTCGCTTTATATCTTGTTGGTTTAAGTAGTACCCCAAGTAGTTGAAGCCCTCAATAAGTCTTTTGAGTCGATGTTGTACAACAATTTTAGCTCTGCAATGGTAACATTTTGAATGCCCATATACAGGGAACTTGATTTTTGATAGTTGATTCTCAAACCTGAAACATTGCAAAAGATATTAAGAACTTTGTGTATCTCACTCCATTCAAACATTTTTGCATTAGCCATGATGATCACATCATCCACGAAAAGTAAGTGTAAAATCTTTATCAATCTAGAGAATTTTATCCTAGTCAAAGTGCCTTCTGCTTGACTCTTTTTCAACATTATGCTGAGACCTTCCAGCACAAGAATGAAAAGAAAGGGAAATAGAGAGCAGCCTCGTCGCAGTCTACGCTCACTTTGGAAGGAGGTCTGCAAGGTATCGCTCAATACTTACCATCTCAACACTATCCCTGTTCCTTTTTTCTTTTAACCATGTTTTTGTAAGAGCTTTTAAACAGTTTAGCTTCCTCGCCAAACTACATTGTGCATCCCCTTGTATATGAAGGGAAGTATCCTTCCATACAACTCTCACCAATTTATCAAATGAGGCCTCTTGCAGCGAAGCCGGGTTAAATTTGAATGGGTACGTAGCCCCAATTCCTTCTTCCCCCATCTATAGGCAAATGGGTGCATGATCGGATAGGTATGGAAATTTGACCCAAGCACGAACTCTGCTAGATGAAGTAATCAAACCTTCTGCCACGTAAAACCTATCTAGTCTTTTTTATATTTCTTCCGATCCAAACCTCATATTCCTCCAAGTCGGCACTACCTCATCGGGTGTCAAATCAACCAAATGATTTTTTGAAAACAACTGCTTAAAATATGTTGACAGAGGATCTACCTGAGCGTTCTCTCCCCATATCTCCTCAGATTTAGTAGTTAAATTCAAATCACCTGCTAGAATCAAGTCTTCAGTAGCTAAAAGTCCAACTTTGTCAAGTATATCCCATAACAGTCTACGATATTTGCACGGACCATAGGTGTTTAGCATAGCCACCTTTCTTCGCAACTCTAAACAAGAACCTGTCAAAAAGATCCCGCCAGGACTTAAAACTGGTGCTAACTCGAAGTAGGTAGGCTCTCATGATACAAGGAGCCCACCCGAATTTCCTACTAAGCTTACCACACAGATCAGCCACTCAGGTTGAAGCATAAACATAAAATTCCTAGCTTTTTTCGAATCCACTAGTGTTTCTTGAAGAAAAACAATAGATGGACGAATATTCTCAAGAATTCGTCTCATGGAGGCAAGTTTTAGGGGTCCTCCCACCCCTCTTATATTGAGGGATAGAAGGATCATGTCTTAGCCTGGGAAAGGGATTTTAATCCTCTAAGTGCCCCTGGATCCAAAACTGGGCCAAAACCTCATGTCGATCCCAACATTCCACGTTCCCCCCTCCTAGAGGATCCGTGACAACACTATCCATAAAGGAAGCTTCTCAAATCTCCTGATGGCTACCACCTCGAGACCTGTCTGTCAGGGTAGTTAAGAAACCTGTCTTGTCAGGGGATAAGCAGCAAGAGGTCGAGACTCAAACAACATGGCGCTTCCACATATATGGTTGGCCCAAGAGAACATCACAGACATCCAGTGGGGAAACATCACATAATACCTCATCCTTGAAGGGTTGGATGCCATATGACAATCG
>JZKD02S1773057.1:60492-89505 GCA_000966675.3 Picea glauca | reverse complement strand
TATTAATATATTGAATCATTTAATTTTAATAATTATGAATATAATGCCCTATATTTTGATAAATAACCTTTGAATGAGCAAATGTGCTTCTTCCTTTTTAATTAAAAAACCCAAAGAAAATGATAAGTTAACTAACTTTTTAAATGTTTTAATGAATGTTAAACATTAATATCCTATCCTTTATGAAGTGTCCGCCAAACGATTAAATCACGTTCAATAAAATAATAATAAAATAGACAAAAGCATATATCTCGTTTAAGTGTTCACTTACTCTAATTTGAAAAAAAAATATAATAATATTCAAATGCTTTTTAAATATACCTTATCAATTCATAGATATAATATATAAAAAAATATTTTATTATATATTTTTATGAACTTGTAATTTTTTTAGAAAGAAATATATGTTCTTAATTATTAAGTCTACTCGATCTTGTTTGTGACATAAGTAAAGTTTACAGACATATACATACCCTATCTCCATCTAAATTTAAACTTATAATTTCTTAGAGGGAAACACATATTCTTAACCATTAAACTCACTCAAACTGTATAGATTCAATTTTAACATAATAAAATTTAAAATAATAATAATCTTTTTAATTTACTTTCTTAATAAAAACACAAATATAACATAAAACATAATGATAATAAAATCCTATCATACCTCCTCGGATGGGGTGATAGGACGGGCGATGCAGCCACGTGGAAACGAGTTAGGATGCAGTGGCATGATGCCTACCACCTCGCATCACCCGCTCAATAACTCGGTTTAATGTTGCACTGGCACACTCAACAACCGGACCCTCTCGCACAAGGGAAGGGTACCAGCATGATCTCTCAGGTTTTAATGGCGGATTTGATCGTTGTGGTTATGTCAATTGGTATGAGGTTCAGGCTCATTATGCGAATTGGGACTCCTGGTCGCAGAGCGCTTCCGAGAACCTCCGTCTCGCAGAAGCTCCGGTAGCGCTGCTCGGGTTCTCTCATCCCTCTGGTGCTGTCGCTCCTCCAGGTCACCCCGATTATCCTCAACAGCATTTCGACTTCAATTGACCACTCAGAGCTCAGCCATCGAACCCTCATCATGCCAAGAATTCGGGGGACACCGCGACGAGGAGCGGCGTGGTATACTGCAGAATCGAGAAGAAAGAGAAAAGCAGCATTTGAAAAGGCCATGGCGATAGCTGCCAGAAGGCGAAGAGAAAAACCTCGTACACCTCCAATGGCGGTTGTTGAAGAGGAAATTCCGGAAGGTGGCCTGGCAAGCCCTCCAGAACACACCTTATTTATGGTCCCGGAGAACTGGAACCCCCGCTCGACATTTGGCTTGATTGGAACTCAGTAAGCGGCAAGTGGCATGCGCACTCAAGGCGACAACAACACAGAAAGGCCTTACTCTCCATGCTACGTGGAGGAATAAGTGCCTCCCGATGCCACCAGAGGAGCAACGGGGTATCAGAAGCAAGGCGCAGACATGGAGCAGCCACCTTTGGTCGATGCGAGCTACATCAACCTCATCTTCGATATGAGGAACTTGATAGAAGATCAAAACTTTCGCATGGCAAGGCTGGAGCAGAGGATCGACATGTTCTATGCAGCACACTCCCGGGCCACGCCGAAGAAGCAATGCCCGACCTGTGCCCGACCTTACGCATTCCCAGCGCAATGGAGGCACACTGCGGTCGACGACACTCATCCTGGCTCCGAGGTTTTCTGATGCTCTTACACAGACTCTGCTTGTGTCTTTGTTTCAAGGGTCTATGTCATAGAACAACTAGTTTTTTATATTTCATAGCTCTAGATAGAAAAACCAGTCTACTACTAACGCCTGCTAATCCCGGTTTCCTACGGGCGGGAAATAGCAGTGCGACTTTTGTTAACTTATGCTTATTTTGCAACAATGGTGACACCTGGACATGGATGCCTAGCTGTCGTGGTTTCCTGCTCAGGCAAGCCAGCTGGCATCACCATAAGCTCTGTATTTTGTCAATGATAATATAATAGGCTCCAACCCTTTTTTACTTACAAAAAAAAATAAAATCCTATCATACCTAAAATATACTTCGATTATTTTTATTGCTTCATGGATCAAAAGGTTTTATATATATATATATATAACCTTGGGTGACTTCTTACCCACAAACGCAACATGGGCAACATGCAATGAATTGCATATGAACTTGAGGAATTATTCCAATATATATAAAGGTTGGTCGGACAAGATTTTTTATATTGGCCCACATAGCCTTGTGTTAAGAAATGATAATCGGTCAAAATAGCATAAATTCCAAGATTAAATATGTTATGTGAATAAAAAAACAATGTCTTTTTTTTTTGAACAATTCAAATATTTCGTTATCAAATCATGGTAATTATTTTATTTGTTGTGAAGCACATGTTTTTGTTCCATGGAGGTTGTTGCCGTGATTTATGGTACAAGTACATGATTTCTTATATGAGCACGGTGATTTTGTGTGGTGATTGTTGTGGTTGAAACCAACCATGGTATGCATGTTTCTTACATGATTTTTATTTATTTATTTCCTTTTTTTCTAATATATAAATTATTTTAAAATATTTTAAGGGGAGGCCTATCAAAATAATGCTAGAAAATCTTATAGACATGTATAATCATTAGAAAAATGGAGAGAAGAAAGGTACCAAGCTTTAAATATATATAGACAATATAATATTAGGATTGGAAATTTAGATGTGAAAATTGGAGGTTAGAATACAAGAAATAGAAAACTAAAGCTAAGAAAAGAAACAATCAATCAAAATATGAAAAAAAAATGATAATTTGAGCAACTAAATTAAAGAGCTAGAAGAAAAGTTAACTAACAATTTGACCCTAAATAGTTTGGAAAGTAAATTTGATATATCATACTCTTCAAAGAGAAAATGAATAAACTCATAAGGTTAGATCACGAGTGTAACAAAAGTTCCTTGAAACTCATAACTCTAGGCATAAAAGAGAAGAAAAAAGAGGGAAATTCTAAAAGAACTAAAAACTAAATCACAAATTGAAACAACTCAAGATAATAGTTTCTTGACACTCATAATTGTTGGTATAAAAAAGAAGAAATATGAGGACATGCTAGCAATTCTAAAAGAACTAAAAAATAAATCACAAATTGAAACAACTCGAGAGAATCTTTTGCAACTTTCTAAGATAGATCCTAAGAAATTATGGAGGCAAATTCTCACTCATAAAACTGAAGCCTAAATAATATGATTCCCTTGTAGGACTAGAATTCCTACCTTAAAAATATTTACAAATCCCATGTTGTTGTGAACAACATTCCAAATGCTTCTATGAAGGATGAAGATTTTTATAAAGAAGACATAAATTTTTGGGTTAAGTGGCTCACAAAAGGGAAAGCTAATGACAACGAAGGCTACCAAGATAAAATATTAAAAATTGGAGGGCCTATCCTCATCCCTCATACATATAGGCTCTTCAATTTAGCAAGAAAGAAGTGCTTCCCTAAACCCTATATGCAAAGATTCATTGTATTTAATTTTATAAGCAGGGATAAAAACAATCCCTCTAATTATAGGACCATTCTGATTAGCCCCATTTTAGCTAATATATATGCAATTTTTTTGGAAAAGAAGATTAGCATATGGATAGATAACCACAGAAAAGAAGCTAAAAGCTAGGCCATATTTAGGTGCTATCATTCTACTATGGTCTACCTTGTTACACTTAGGATCATTGCGAAGGAGTGTCACAATAATAAAATCAATCTCCTTTGTTGTTTCATTGACATTAAAAAAAAAATGACACTATGACCCGGATGAACCTTTGTAATAGGTTATAAGAGCTAAGATTTCCTTTCAAGTTGAGAGCTATTGTGGTAAGGTTGTATGAGAGCACTATTTATAATATTAGGAACACTAAGGGCTAGTTGGAAGAAATTAGTTACAATATCGGAGTCAAGTAAGGTTGTATCCTATCACCTACCCTTTTTGGTATATACATTGACAAGTTAGAAGATTGTTTGGAAAAAACAAGGTGTGTTGGCTTGAATCTCATTGGTATAGTGATCATCATTCTTCTTTATGCCAAAAATAGTGTTCTCATGGTGAGGAGTCCCTATGTTCTCGAAAAACAACTAAGAATCCTCAAGGGTTTCTAGTCTAGTACAAGTATAACTCTTAACACTAGCAAAATGAAAGTTATGATAGTTAAATGTAAAAATATCACTTGTGATAGTTTCATATATGATAAAAATATCTTGGAGGAAGTGCCTTAGTACAAACATCTCAGCATCAATATTCATTACAAGATAAAATGAAACTATAGCATTGAGAAAATGATAAATGGAGGGTGGAAAGCTTATTAATGGCTTGAAAATAATTGTAAATTAGTGGATCTTTGGATATGAAATAAGAAAACACTCCTATTTGAGAATCTTGTTACTCTTGTTATCTTATATGGATTTGAAGTTTGGGGATGGAGTATCTCTACAAAATCATGGAGAAGAATAGAGTAGATCCAAAATAATTTTATAACTTATAATCTCAAAATTAAAGGAAATACACCCTATCTTATCCTCCTCATAGAAATGAGCCTTCCCCCCATTGAGAGAATGACTATGACTAGGTATCTAATGTATGAGAACGAGTTAAACAACATGGAAAGAAACATGCTTCTAAAAATTGCTTCAAACTCCAACCTAAATGAACTACAACTCAAGTGGGGATGGCATAAAGATGCCAAGAGTTGGCTAATTCATTGGGGATTAAAGGAAGAGATAATTCTATAGAATAATAATAATATTAAAAATGTTATTATGTATCTAAATTTAAGGAGAAATTGTGGTGCAATAAAAAATTAGAGATAAAATAAAATTTAGATACTATAAGGAGGTGATCAAAACTAATCTTGAAGATCAATTGTATCTCTTTTTTTTTTACTAGAATAAATAAGAAAATGAACATTGTTAATATAAGAACAAATTCTCACAAGCTCCATAGTGAAACTAGGTAGTGGACAATTCCCAAAAAGCCACGGGATAAAAGAATCTATCATCTTTGCGACACTATGAGGGTTGAAGATGAAAAACACTTTCTCTTACAATGTCTTATGTATAACTAAATTAGATCTCAATTTCAAAAGATTTGTCACAATACCAACCTTCCTAACCTTCTAACTCATCAAAACTATGGTGATATTGAAATGTGTCTCTCAATTCTTTTCCAGAATAGAAATAAAATTATAAAGAAACCCAAGTAATCTCCTACCTTTTGTAAGGTCTGATAGACCAATTTTAGTCTTAGTGGATGTTAACCATCATCATCATCACCACCACCATGACCAATCTACCATGTTTCTTTGTTTTGTGGTCTTGTTCTTTCCCTTTGGACCCGACTTCCAATATCCCTTCATAACATTAGTAATGTCATGTTAAGGAAACCAAAGAAGATAGACCTTCCACTATTTGGAATACTACTACAAAGAACATGTTGTTCATCTATGCTAAGCAATATTACAAATCTAGTTTCATAAGATCTTAAAGTTTCTTGGAAGGATCAATTTATTTATGAATTCAACTTCAATGATCATATAATTTGAATAGAAGAGGGGATACTAGAGTAAAGAGAGATACAAAATAAATTTCACTAAATAACACTCCTATCAAGAGACAAAGGAGCACAAGGGCATGACAAACTATGCAAACCAAAATGTCTTATATATTTGAAACATGATCATGGGTGAGTATCTCCAATGAAATTTTCCTTATTCCTATTTATTATCATTTCATGTGTTGCAATGTCTTCATGGACAACACCATATTTTTACATTTGATTCTTCACTTGTTGATTATCAATTGGAATTTGTTACTATCCGAGATTGAGGAAAAGAAAACTGATACTCTCTATAATAATCTTGTTAAGACATGTAAATAAATTTATAGAGTTATGAGGTTAGTTGTTAGTTTCACTTTTAAAGAAATATTGTTTACTTGAATGCTCATTGTAAGTGGTATTCGGAGGCATATTTTCTCCATGTATGTAAGCTCTAGGATACTTTTGAAAATCCATGGTAAACTATAATAATTGAGTAACCCAATTATATTTTTATTTATAAAATGGCTGTGTTAGCTTGCATCTTATGCTAATGCTCATTGTAAGTGGTATTGGGAGGCAAATTTTCTCCATGCCTGTCATCTCTAAGATACTTTTGAAAAGCCATGGTAAACTGAGTGTTCTCACCCTTTCCTCATTCCTCGAATATACAGAGTGTTCTTGAGTTTGTCTGCAATCTATGTTTCTCAAAACTTGATCACAACCATTCATGGATTATATGCCATTATAATTCAATCTCACAATGGTGAATTGACGGTTGATAATGAATACAACTTTCATATACTCTAAACGACTAAATAGCTATTACCATGTCGAATGCACTATAAATATTAAAGCTGCGAATATCGACAAGAATACAAAAACAGGCCAGAGTCTGAAACTTGTATAGAACGAGGCTAGTCGACCATGTGAGACTCTGATGTGATCTGGAGTCTAACTGTTGAAATTCAGAGAATAATTGTTTATCGATTAGAGCACCCGATCACGTGAGAGGCAGAACAAAATTCCGGGATAAAGAAAATCGACGGCGCAGCGATCAAGGCAACTGTTTGGAACCATTGAGATTAATTGGCTCAACCTGGTTGCAATCTCACCTGAATTATCAGTGGAAAAAAAATGATTCTCTCTATTAAATTTTTTTTTGGAAGAACATGTATTGTGAACAGTGATATACTGAAAGATACACGATCATGTTCGACTGCGTATAAGAAAAAGAGATCGACCAAGGAGAAGAAATGTTTGAAACATGTAAATTAATTTCTTAGGATAGGATATGGCGTATTTCTTGGTTCCTATTATTTTGGTTTTAGTGGATCAAATCAGCTATAACTGTTTGAGAGATGCTTCATATTTATGGCCAGTATAGGTATGGGTATGGAATAGGTGAGTGAGAAGTGTTGTAATTCTCCCTTGAACAATAAGAAAACCTATTGTAGAGGCATGAGTGTGGGATGTGTGAGTGATAGATGGTTGTGAGCGGAGATTGACTGTTGTAATTCTCCTTTGAACAGTAAGAAAACCTATTGTAGAGGCATGAATGTGGGATGGGTAAGTGAAAGATGGTTGTGAGCAGAATTTAGCTGTTATAATTCTCCCTTAAATAATAAGAAAACATATTATCATTGCCCCATTGATTTTTTCCTTTTGAAAAATTGTACCAGGTAAAATTGTTGTGTTCTTTATGTGTGTGATTACTGTTGTTGTTGTCCTGTGTTATTTGCTTATTTTTACTTCGACTGCCCAACAAGAAAAAAGTTTTGGAGTGTCGACTAAGCAGCTTGGACAGCCTGCATATTGGCCACAAAGACCATTCCGAACTGGCAACGAGGATACAAATGTTGCAGCAATGAAGGGAGCACTTAAATTTATTGACAAGGAGGATTGAGTATGCAGAATTGTATAGGTTATTAATTTTGACATTCTCATTACAATGGCAATAGAACAAGAGCATTTAAGAAATAGAGATATGATGAAACCCATAAAGATTTGAAAGTATAGGATGATTACATAAAAATAAATGAAATGATTGAGCCCTACCTACTTATACTTATATGATATGAGTTGTAGAGAAATTTTTTGGTTTGTGACCTTGGAGAATAGAAGGTAGAGAAATCATAGGTAAGCAAAACACATAGTATGTTGGTTACACTATGAGTGTTGTGTAGAGTGAGAATTTAAACTAAGAACCTTAACCATTACAAGCGAGCATAGAGAAACTTATAGAGGAACTTATAAAAGGGATAGTGATGGTCGATTGGGATAGGATGCATAGGGATGAAGGTTGTAACAAAGTAGAAGGTTAATAACAATATGATTGACAAATAAACTAAGAACAAAGGAGAAGGAGAAAAGGAGATGCCATGGAAACAAAAGATCATCATCACATACATGAATAAATCCTAACATGAGGTTGAAACACTAATGAAAGAAAAGGTAAAAATGATGGGATGCAACAATGGTTGGAAAAACAAAAGAAGGAAATAGTCAAACAAGGATTGATGGGTCAGAAAATAATAATTGAATAGAGACTAATCAATGAAAAAGAGTAATTCAATTGAGAATTCATAGGTCGAGATAAGCGAGTCGAAGGGTAGTCAACTAGTCACATTGATAGTTAACACTAACCATATATAATTCTCTTAATACACAACTTTAAGTTATAGTCTAATTGTTTTAAGTTTCATCCTTTTTCAGACTATATTTGTTGGATGTGCAGATTTGAATGGTTAATTCTATATAATCCTAGTGTCCCAAGTGTTTTTCAACACACTAAATCTATTTCTGGATTTTGAAATGCAATTTAAACAATAGACAATTATGTTTTCATGCAGATTTATGTCATCAGATTTCGACGAAAAAGACAAAAACTTAGAACAAAGAATTAGACAATGCCCAACTTTAATAAATCCCACTATAGAATGACCACCACATGATAAACTAGCATAGAGATGCATGGGTTTCAACTTTAAATACAAAGGACAAGGGTAGTAAAACAACACATATTGAAGTTACATAGTGGATTAGAGAAGAAAAAGAAAGAATAGAGCACATTTGAGAAGGACCAATGAAGCTTTTGCAATCGAACTATCTAAAGAGATGTCATCTAAAATAAGGGGAGAAGTACCATATGTAGCTGAATTTAAGATTGTTGAACCCAATGCTAAGAATAGGTAGGATAAATATCCCATGCCTGAGCTAGACGGTAGAATGGACAGAATTTGACACATCACAATGGATGAAATCTATTCAGATAAACCCTCTCATCCATTGGGATAAACCATCATGTTGGAAAAAGAAAGGATCCAATCTTACTTTTAAGTGCCTTGTAGGTGGAACATTTTGAAGGATTGAAGGACAAAGATGCAGGCTTATCATAATTCCATGATCTAGTTGGATGAGCTGATTGAGATCACATCAAATAGTATTTAACAAATTATATGACTTTAGATTATTAGAGAAAGTATTCCTAAGACAACTACTTTGTTTGATATGGAGAAATTTATTGGAGGCCCACCATAGAAAATAAATCAAAGGGGTTACTGATCATTTAGGTTAAGAGTAAGCATATTAAGTGGAATTACATGATAATTTCACTTTGCATGACTAGCTCAAGTCAGATCTCTAATGTTGTATTATGTTGGAGGCAACGAGGCATATTTTCAAAGAGGGAATGGTTTATAATTGGGCTAAGCATGTTGCAAATATTGTGAGGGTGAATTGTGAAGAATGTTAGGAAACTAGTAAAGAAATTGGGTACCCATCACTCCTCATCTAGATTTCCACAGTAAGGGTTTTTCTAGTTGGTGAACCTACATTTACATCACCCAATGTGCTGACTATTTGGAACTTCTAGTATTTTGTGTCAAACTAGAAGGGGAAACCTAATGACCTAATGCCTCAACGTATGTTCTTAGAATGGGTGGTGGCCATGAAATTGATGGCATGTGTTAGCACTTTGTAAATTTTGTTCGATTGATAGATAAACAACAAAGGTAACGGTTTCAACCAGCTTTAGAGCTGAGACACTAGCATGCTCAACTCAAAGAGAGATCTCTCATGTCACTTGATATTTCTTTGGTAATGAGTGGCTAGATTTGGTTTTTGTTGGGGTTTTTTATAAAGTTGTTGAAGAAATGGGGGTGACATTTGGGCTATGGAGTCAAAAATGAATAAAGTAGTGACAAATCATTTGAACTATCAAGAGGAAAAAGGCTAAATGAGGCAACGAGTCTCAGTTTAAATTGAAATTTGCATGGTGAAAGAAGAAAAGGGAAAACACATAACTACATTAGAGCATATTAAAATGAATTTTGAATTAGTTAGGAAGAAATACACACATTTTAGATTGCTAAACCAAGAGCATCATAAGATGAATTTTGGGCCTTTAACTCTCCAATTTAAATAGAAGATAGTGTAAATGGAATAAAGATCACAGGAAATACATACAATGAAAGAAAACATAACTCATATCACAGCCCATTAGAATCTTTTCATAAACAGTCCCAAAATTGCTTCTACATTGTATATTCAGTTTATCTCCATGATTTTACAAAGTCTTCCTGCTCCGAGGGCAGGCCCCTCTTCCCTCCATCCAACCCTTCATCTATCTTCATAATAGAATATATAGATAAATTACATCCAGGATTCGAAACGAATCATCTTCCCCAAAGTTCTAAAAATATTTGTCAGATACAAAATAGAAATGTACAACAACCAAACTCCTATTTATAGAGGATGTTACAAAACAAAACTGACACATATGAGGTTTTCTGCCTTGAAGGCCACTTGTCAATATTATTGCAAAATTCTCTGGCACATACTAAATTTAACTTGCAATCTACTTAAGCTTGGAAATTTCTTCTTTTAACATATCAAGCCAAGCAGGTTGGTTTTCTTCAACGCTTTCGACTGCTTCAGTTTTAACTGTTGTCTTCTGACGCTTGCTCCATTTCCTCCTTACAACTCATGCATGGTGTTCACTTTCGTAACCGTTGATGATTAAATCCTTCATGATGGGATTTAATTTAATTTCTTTGTCTAACCATGGTTCGTCCACAGGCTTCGTATGAAATTTTGTTGCTAATATTTGCACGACCAACTTCTCTTTCTTCTTCGTTGATGAATTTGTCATATTAGTTGAAAATCCCAGTTCACTAAAAGCTACTTGGCCTGTCGTATCCATGTTTCTTGGTTTTGTGGAAAGTACAAACTTGTCTTCCTTGGATGATTACTTCAACCAGGTATTACCCTGTTCTGAAATAGAACATTAATCGCCCAAAATAAGGTAACATAACCCATGTCTTGAATGAAAATCGTAATTGAGTGCCAATCATGAATTACTGAAAAGAGTACTTGCAGGTATGTTGGTTTATCACATTTGGCCAATCTATTTCGAATGATGAGCCTTTGATTTAGTTATCCGATGACGCTTACCTGACATCGCATGGGCACAAAGTACCTGAACGAGTGGCCTGAGGTGATTTGACCGACCACCACCTTTCCCTTTCCACACGCGAATTTTGGATTTGACATATTTAAATGACATTAGAACATGTGACATCAGGGTGTGGTTGAGCAGTTTTGCACTTACCCTCTTTTCACCCCGATGTGCCTCTAAGGGCGCCACACATCCACAGAATGAAACCATGGTATTTTCCTTAGCCCGCCCTCTAACAATTATCTTTCGTGCTACTTCATCGCCCGATATGTGTTCAGACCGTCGATCTGAGCCGCTTCAAGATCTACGGTCTGTCAGGTCCCATTACTTCCATGTCTTCGCTAATTTTAACCCAGTCTTCCAGATGTTCTCTCGCTTGCTAGTTTAACCCTTCTCTATATTGATTTAGCCTTCTACCAAATATCAAGACTTGGATTCCAAGAAATTGCTATGGTGATAACATAGGCTCCAACTGGGGATGCTACCCTCCCTGTGAGGTAGCAAAGAATGCATAGTCTCGGTGCCTCATCCATGGGTTGCTCCTACAGTAGGTGCGTACCTTGTTTTGTCTTGGATACTGAACGCCAGACCTACTGCTAAAAATCTAACTGAATACTTTATTCCGAAATCAAATGTGAAAATGCCTGATTATCAAGCTTATTCACACCTACCTATCCTAACTGCTGAAATGAAAATGCCAATGCAGTGACGCCAACATTTTATCCACTGCTCGTACTCTTTGCACATGTTTTCTCCAAAACTTGTTCATCAATGACTCATTTAATAAATTGTATATGAATTTGAATTTTAGACTTACATAAATAATAGGACTATTCGTTGTTTCTAGCAAAGCCACAAAGGGACCTTCCAACATATGTATAAAATAACAATCACGTATCATTTCTTCCACTACATCCTGGTCTTCAGGTGATTGATCTTTCTTATTTCCCTCAAGAAACTATAAAGTCAGCTGACACTGCTGGGGGAAATGACGCAGGAGCATCTACGACTTCATCAAGCGAGCCAACGCGTGGAGTAAAGAACATACAGTTGGACAGTGCTAGCACATAAATTTTTGAAATACTTTGGAAAGATTGTTGCACCACCATTTAAATGAAGGCATTCAAAGCCGAGCGCACTTGTATCGTAATATAGATAGGAAGGCATTTAATAGTTTTAATGCTGTTAGATAGGAATTAACTGTAGATTAGACAGTTTTTCTTTCGAGAGGGAAAACGGAATATAGGCACCCTCCTTTGTAAAATTGTATTATTATTCAGCATTAGCATTGAGATTATCATTCTCATTTTCATACAGGAGCAAGAAAGAACATAGCAGAGAGCTTGTGAAGAATCCCCATGTACAGACATTGAATTAATAGGAAAGCTTTGATTCAATTTCATGGGTGTGTTTGATCTCTGGGTGTTGTTGATATTATGTTGTTGCATACTTGCTTCTTTATATGCTTATCTTCTATATGTTGCATATGTGATTGCTTATCAGGTTCGAAACCTGAGAGAATGAGGGAATAAGTTCCAAATTGTTTCACTGTCTGAACCAGGAGATTCCTGCATAGAGTGCAGTCGAATTCCTTCGCATAGAGTGCGTTGAGGAGGTTCAATAGTGAAGCTCTTATTCTCGTCGATCAAAATCGTGTTGGGTTATTCGAGCCGTGCAGGTGAAGTGCAGGTCAGATTGAAGTCTCAGTAGCAAGCCTGAGAAAAGAAAGGTCGGGGTTGCTGTGACTGTGAAAGCACAGAACCTGGAAGACTTTAAGAACTGTTGAGAGTGATTGAAGGTTGAGAACACGGAGTGCACACAAACACTCTAGAGGAGTCCGAGTTAGTAAAAGCTCAGGAGGGATAGTATCTTTTGCTTCAGTTGCACAGGACGAAGCTGGTGAAGCGGAGAACTCTTCAAGAGGAAGAGAATCGACGACTTGAAATTGTTGAGGAGAGTCGCGAAATCCTACAGACTGTCAGATCGCGGAGGAGTTGCGAGGGGGCTAACTCGCAGGTGCACTAGAGAATCCGGTTGCCATCGAGAATCGACATATCGGGGTTGGTAAGTGCAAGAGTTGCATGCACGTCGAAATCGCGAGTTGCGATTTCCCGATTTGATCGGAGCCGTCGATCGTCGGAGGGACAGGTGGCACGAGATCCCGAGGAGTCGGGACTCGACAGTTCGACGTTTTTGAAGTCGAAGGAAGAACGGAGAAACAGCGAAGTCCCGAAGTTGCAACGGGTCCCACGGAGACGGAGCGGAGGACAGCACGTGGCATCGCACATCGGCGTTCGGGGTTTTGAAAGGTAAGTTAATCACCACCTTTCATAGGCTGATTTCCCGATAGGGAAATCCCCAATACACAGAAGTGTTGACCGTTGACATCGGGGATCGGGGTTCGGAGTTTTAAATTTCACGGGAGGTGCGCACAAGGTTCGCGAGTCCGCGAAACCCGATTTTCCGACTGGTGAAAGGGAGATAGCCGAGAAGTGTACTGTGGGTAAAATACTCCCGAGGGAGTCAGAAGAGTTGCCAACTCTTCGGGCCACATTGTTGAAGGTCCTGGTGAGAGCGATCATGTCGTCGAGAGGCAGATTGCGTCAAAGTGGTATCAGAGCCCGAAGATCTTATCTGTATATTTCAGGCAAGAGGAGTGAGGGAGGAAAGGAGAGCACTATGATACTCACGGTTGCGTCAAAGTGGTATCAGAGTGGGAGTGTCCTTGTTTTCTGAAGCAGAGACAGAAGAGACATAATGTCGCCCAGGAGAGAAAGGCAGTCACCTAATCGTGAGGACAGGGATGCCCGAAGAAGGGGAAGGCCAGCAGGTAATGCTGAGATGGAATGAGAGGTGAGAGATCTCCGAGCTAGGCTTGAAGAAATGGAGACCACCCAAAGACGTGGTGCTGGTGCAGCAGAGTTCAGTGACTCCGAGGTAGAAGAGGAGGCTGGACGCAACGCAGAGGAAGTCTCAGCAGAAGACGCATCAACAGAGAGGTTGATCAGAGCCATCACCAGGATGAGCTCGAAGACCAAGATGGACATTCCCATCTATGAGGGAAGTCTAAACGCAGAGGAGTTGCTGGATTGGATCCGAGTACTCGACACCTACTTCGATTACGAAGACATTGAAGAGGACAAGAAGGTAAGGCATGCCGTCATGAAGTTGAAGGGACATGCAGCCTTATGGTGGGACGAGCTGCAAGCAGACAGGCATTCCAAAGGCAAACAAAAGATCAAGAGCTGGGATTGGATGATCGCCAAGATGAAGGTGAAGTTTATTCCGAGGGATTACCAGATCACTCTGTTCAGGCGCATGCAGAACCTGAGACAGAAGATGATGACGGTGAAGGAGTACACCGAGGAATTTTACAGGCTCAACATTCGAGCTGGTCATTGGGAAAGTGATAACGAGAAGGTAGCAAGATACCTGAATGGTCTTAGGTATGAAATTCAGGATGAATTGAGCATGGTCACCATCCGAACAGTTGAGGATGCGTACCAGATGGCTCTGAAAGCTGAGGAAAAGCTGAGCCGCAAGAAGGGACAGCGAGGGCGAGGAAGAAGCCAGCCAAGAGGCAAAGCGGTTTCCCAGAAAGAATTTCAGAAGCCCAAGGAGGATTGGAAGACACCTCAGGGAAAAGATGAAAGAGGTGGAACCTCATAGCAAAGGAAACAAATTGTTGAGCCGAGGAGACAACAAACAGATCAGCAAGGAGATTACGCTGATGCCAATACATTTCCTCGTACTCGAGGTAGAGGAAGAGGTAGAGGAGGAATTATCGCATGTTTTACGTGTGGTAAAGGCGGTCATAAAGCCGTGGACTGTCCAGATAGGAAGATGGACAAAGGAAAATCTCACGTTGCTGAGGCGCAGAGGCGTGACGTGGAGGATGAAGACACTGGAAGTGGGAAGTCACTGACAATGCACAAGGTCCTTTTGAAACCTGAGAAAGAGGTGGAGGACACAACTCAGAGATGCATATTGTTCAAAACGACTTGCAAGACCAAGGGATGGAAATGCAAAGTCATAGTGGACAGTGGGAGCACCGACAATCTCGTTTCGACCGAGATGGTGGAAAAGTTGGAGCTGAAAATGAACAAACACCCGAGTCCATATAAAGTGACATGGCTGCAGAAAGGACACCAGGTATGTGTTACAAAGCAATGCTTGGTTAATTTTAAGATGGGTGAATATAGGGATGAAATCTTGTGTGATGTCATTCCCATGGATGTCTGTCATGTATTATTGGGAATACCATGGAAGTTTGACAGAAATGTTGTTCATGATGGGAGGATGAACACATACACTCTGGAGAAGGATGGGAGAACCCATAGACTACTTCCGATAAAGGATAAAGAAGTGAAGCCATAAGTAACTAGCATGATACTTCTCATGAGTGGGAAAGAGCTTCTCACAGATATGGAGAAAAATGAAGATCCACAATTCTTTGTTTTCAGGAAGCCAAAAATTGTCCTGACAAGCACAAGAGTGGATGACTTGCCAGAGGAGATTCAGGAACTGCTGGGAGAGTTCGCTGATATCATCGTGGACAAACTACCTCATTCGTTGCCACCGATGCAGAGTGTGAGTCACCACATTGACCTCATACCCGGAGCAAGTTTGCCAAATAAGGCAGCGTACAGGTTGACACCTCAAGAGAACGAGGAGGTTAAAAGGTAGGTACAGGATCTGCAGGACAAGGGACTAGTGAGAGAGAGTCTTAGTCCATGTGTTGTTCTGACAGTACTGAGTCCAAAGAAGGATGGAGGCTGGAGGATGTGTACAGACTCCAGGGCGATTAATAAAATTACCATCAGGTACAGGTTTCCACTGCCGAGAATGGACGACTTGATGGATTGCCTGAGCGGGGCAAATTATTTTTCAAAGATAGATCTCAAGAGCGGATATCATCAGATCCGGATGAGAGAGGGAGATGAATGGAAGACAACATTCAAGACAAAAGAGGGTTTGTACAAATGGCTGGTCATGCCGTTTGGTTTAACAAATGCGCCAATCACTTTTATGAGGCTGATGAATGAAGTCCCGCGGGAATTCATTGGCAAATTTGTAGTCGTATACTTGGACGACATACTGATTTTCAGCAAGACTAGAGCTGAACACTTAAGGCATTTGGCCATTGTGATGAGAAGACTTCAGCAAGAGAAGTTGCTGATCAATTTGAAGAAATGCTCATTTATGCAGACAGAACTCATTTATTTGGGCTTTGTAATCTCGGCAAATGAACTAAAGATGGATCCTGAGAAAGTTGAAGTAATCAGGAATTGGCCATCGCCGAGAAATGTTTTCGAGGTAAGGAGCTTCCATGGACTGGCTAGTTTCTATAGGAAGTTCATTCGAAACTTCAGTGAATTAGCGCCGCAATGATGGACACAGTGAAGAAACGGCATAAAGTTTTTCATTGGACAGCCGAGGCTGAGAAGAGCTTCAATCTATTGAAGCGGAAAATTACTGAGCAGCCAATTCTAGTGTTGCCAGATTTTCAGAAAACCTTCCAGGTGAAATGTGACGCTAGTGGGTATGCTGTTGGAGGGGTCTTGAGTCAGGATGACAGACCTGTTGCATATTACAGCGAGAAGTTGGATGATGCCAAGCTGAAGTACTCCATGTACGATAAGGAGTTCTATGCCATCATACAGGCATTGAAAAAGTGGAGGCATTACTTGATACCCAAGGAATTCGTTTTGTACAGCGATAATCACGCATTGCAGTTCGTGAGTCAACAGGAGAAGTTGAACCAAAAGCATGCGAAGTGGGTAGAGTACATGCAGAATTTCACATTCATGATCAAACACATTTTAGGGACTGCGAACAAGGTAGCTGACGCCTTGAGCAGAAAATGTTTATTGTTGCAGGAATTCAGGGTCAAAACCTTGGGTTTTGAGAATATGAAAGATATGTATGCAGGTGATGCAGACTTTGGCGAGGCATACGAGGAAGCCGAGAACCCAGTTCTCAGGGATCGAATTCCTTGGCTAGACTACCTGATCCAGGACGGATTGTTGTTTCAGGACAATCAATTGTGCATTCCAGATTGCTCTATGAGAGAGAATTTGGTGAAGGAAAAGCACAGTGGAGGCTTAGTAGGTCATTTTGGACATGAAAAAACATTCGCCAAGCTGAGCGAATCTTATTATTGGCCTGGCATGCACGCATATGTTAAACGGTTTGTTGACAGATGCAGGATATGTCAACACGCGAAAGGCCGAAAGCAGAACACAGGGTTCTATCAGCCATTGCCCATACCCGAGAGGCCATGGGAAGCCATTAGCATGGACTTTGTGTTGGGTTTACCGAGAACACAGCGAGGAGTGGATTCCATTTTTGTAGTGGTGGATAGGTTTTCGAAGATGGCACATTTCATTCCGTTTCATAAGACCAGCGATGCAACCCACATCGCGAACTTGTTTTTTAAAGAAATCGTGCGATTGCATGGATTGCCGAGAAGCATAGTCTCGGATCGGGATACCAAGTTCATAGGTCATTTTTGGAGGACGCTATGGAAGAAGCTGGGGATTGACTTAGCATTCAGTTCTTCTTACCATCCGCAGACAGATGGGCAGACGGAAGTAGTCAACAAAATCTTGGGGGATCTGTTGAGGAGCCTGGTGACTGAGCATCACAGCAGTTGGGATAAGATCTTACCACAGGCAGAATTCGCGTACAACGATTCAGTGAATCAGAGTACAAGTAAGAGCCCATTTCAAATTTTGTATGGGACATAGCCGAGAGGAGTGTCTGAGCTCAGGGAGTCAGAACAGGCTGAAACTAGCAGCGCGAGAGCTGGGGAATTCGCTGAAGCAATGAAAGAACTTCACACACAGGTGAAGCAACGATTGCAGAAATCGAATCAGGAGTATAAGCGCAGAGCCGATCAGAGGAAAAGGCAACTTCAGTTTGAAGTTGGGGACATGGTTCTAGCGCACTTGAGAAAAGAAAGGTTCCCGAGGGGAACATATAACAAACTCAAAATGAAGAAAATCGGGCTGTGTAGAGTCCTGAAGAAATTCAGGGAGAATGCATATGAACTTGAATTACCAGAGGGCATCGGAATATCTCCGATTTTCAACATTTCGTATTTATACCCCTACAGGGCTGAAGAAGCAGGCACTAGAACTGAGGAACCAGTGGTCCAGTGGCAGAAGCAGTTGCCAGTTGTGCAGAAGCCTCAGATGGAGTGCATACTGGACAAGAGAGTAGGAAGGAAGACCAGGAGAAAGCAATATTTTGAATACCTGGTAAAATGGAAGAACCACCCAGTGGAGGATGCCAGCTGGGAAACAGAGGCAGTGATACAAAAGCATGGGCATAGTGTGCAGGAGCTCATGGACAGGAGCCCATGAAATCTTTTTTGAGCCGAGGAGTATGATGCAGGAGAATCTACGACTTCATCAAGCGAGCCAGCGCGTGGAGTAAAGAACATACAGCTGGACAGTGCCAGCACATATATTTTTGAAATACTTTGGAAAGATTGTTGCTCCGCCATTTAAATGAAGGCATTCAAAGCCGAGCGCACTTGTATTGTAATATAGATAGGAAGGCATTTAATAGTTTTAATGTTGTTAGATAGGAATTAACTGTAGATTAGATAGTTTTGCTTTCGAGAGGGAAAACGGAATATAGGCACCCTCCTTTGTAACATTGTATTATTATTCAGCATTAGCATTGAGATTATCATTCTCATTTTCATACAGGAGCAAGAAAGAATAGAGCAGAGAGCTTGTGAAGAATCCCCATGTACAGACATTGAATTAATAGGAAAGCTTTGATTCAATTTCATGGGTGTGTTTGATCTCTGGGTGTTGTTGATATTATGTTGTTGCATACTTGCTTCTTTTTATGCTTATCTTCTATATGCTGCATATGTGATTGCTTATCAGGTTCGAAACCTGAGAGAATGAGGGAATAAGTTCCAAATTGTTTCACTGTCTGAACCAGAAGATTCCTGCATAGAGTGCAGTTGAATTCCTCCGCATAGAGTGCGTTGAGGAGGTTCAATAGTGAAGCTCTTATTATCGTCGATCAAAATCGTGTTGGGTTATTTGAGCCATGCAGGTGAAGTGCAAGTCAGATTGAAGTCTCAGTAGCAAGCCTGAGAAAAGAAAGGCCAGGGTTGCTGTGACTGTGAAAACACAGAACCTGGAAGACTTCAAGCATTGTTGAGAGTGATTGAAGGTTGAGCACAGGGAGTGTGCGCAAACACTCTAGAGGAGTCCGAGTTAGTAAAATCTCAGGAGGGATAGTATCTTTTGCTTCAGTTGCACAGGATGAAGCTGGTGAAGAGGAGAACTCTTCAAGAGGAAGAGAATCGACGACTTGAAATTGTTGAGGAGAGTCACGAAATCCTGCAGACTGTCAGATCGCGGAGGAGTTATGAGGGGGCTAACTCGCAGGCACACTAGAGAATCCGGTTGCCATCGAGCATCGGCATATCGGGGTTGGTAAGTGCAAGAGTTGCATGCACGTCGAAATCGCGAGTTGCGATTTCCCGATTTGATCGGAGCCGTCGATCGTTGGAGGGACAGGTGGCATGAGGGACAGGTGGCTCGGGACTCGGCACTTCGGCGTTTTTGAAGTCGAAGGAAGGACGGAGAAACAGCGAAGTCCCGAAGTTGCGACAGGTCCCACGGAGACGGAGCGGAGGACATCACGTGGCATCGCACATCGACGTTCGGGGTTTTGAAAGGTAAGTTAATCGCCACCTTTCATAGGCCGATTTCCCGATAGGGAAATCCCCGATATACAAAAGTGTTGACCGTTGACATCGGGGATCGGGGTTCGGAGTTTTAAATTGCACGGGAGGTGCGCACAAGGTTCTCGATTCCGCGAAACCTGATTTTCCGACTGGTGAAAGGGAGATCGCCGAGAAGTGTACAGTGGGTAAAAGACTCCCGAGGGAGTCAGAAGAGTTGCCAACTCTTCGGGCCGCGTTGTTGAAGGTCCTGGTGAGAGCGATCGTGTCGTCGAGAGGCAGATTGCGTCAGGAAACAACCTTCCAAATCAAAAAATGACACAGGCTAAGAAGAGATGATCGGTGTAAAACGATCCACATCTAATGCCGACGTTGAGCTTCCATTATATTCACTTCTGAGCTTACAGTTTTATCTAAGCCTTAAATTCTAATTGGTATAATATTCCATATAACATGCCACAGGATCATGAAAAACGTGAAAATTTGTTTCTTCTCGACGGACAAGAACATAAAGATAGGTCTCTTCCACAAGTGTTTGTTTCCCTCTCTCTATTTCTTCAGTTCTGAGAGCATTTTCAAATGAAATGTCAGCAATAGGTTTTTCTACTTCTCCACGCATCTCAACAAAAACATTCATACATTCTTGGACATATTCAAATATGACATCCATATCATGTGCATCCTCCTTTTCATTATCTTTCTGTATTTTTGATAGAAAAATGGCATACGTTGTTTTGTTTCTTTCTTGAAGCTCTATGTCATTTTTTTTCACTTCTTGGAGTTTCCATAGATGCAGTTTCAGAATCCTCATCCATGTCTAGGCCACTTAGAAATTGGACCACCACATCATTCTCAGGGGAAGAAAAACAACTTTGAAATACTTTGTCTTGCTGGAGATATCGTTGAATATCTATATTAGTTTTAGGAGAAGGAAAATGACCTTTAACAACAATTTCTTGATCAACGTCATCTTCTTTTTCAAGCTGGTGGTCAAGCATAGGTTGCAACGCCAAATTGGAATATCCTTTCAAGTAATCAGCTACATGATCATTTAAAGCATGTGAATTTTGTTGGTCTTCTTTACTGATAACAATCTTCTCATGTAAAACAGTGCCACTGTGAATGCAGTCAGACTTCCCTGTTTCCTTTTCTGTATCATGGTTTTCCTTCAACCATTCAAAGGAAGAAAAACATAATGGAAGATAGTTTTCATTTGTAAGTCCACTGCTTTCTTCATATTCAACATCATCCCTGGAGGATTTCTGATTTGAAACATTGTAAACATTTTTCTTCAAAAAATTAAAAGAATCAAAACATAATGGCAAGGTTCTTTCATCTGATTCAAAACCTCCTTCATTTTCTTCACTGTTGTCAAATTATTTGGATTGTTGAACACACTCATTTTCAGATTTATCTTCGACCAATGGCTACAATTCTGATGACAAGATCTTCTATATAACAAGTAACAGGGTCATCAGACACATGAGAAGATTGATGCAATATATTGTCAATTTGTTCCAGTGAATTAGTGTGATTTGGCATCAACATACATTCATTTGCTTCAATGATGATCCTAGAATTTTCTTTCAACAATTTAAATGCAAAAAAACATAAAGGCAAAGAATTCCCTTCAGCTGATTCAATACTTTCTTCTTTGTAACTGTGATATGTAGGCTAATTACTTTCATTACATTGCTGGAAAGGAACATCTTCTGATAGTGAACATGCAGTAGGTTGTTCTAGGAAGTCAGGCTCATAATCATCATCATGTTTATCATATATAGGAAAATTAGCAGTATATGCAATGTCATACAACAAGAACAAACTTGGAACATCAATTTGCTCTTCAATAGACTGATTTGCAAACTCATCTTCTTGGCTGTTTACAAACAAATAAATGAAATAATAAACTTCATTCTCATCATGAGATGGATCAAAATCTAAATCAGTGCCTCCTTTTTCAATAAGTGGAATACAATCTCTTGAAAAATCATTAGCATTGGAGACTTCAAGAGGACCTATGATATTGTCAATTCTATGCTCAAAATTCTAATCAACTATTTTATGTTCATATTCACTTTCATTTTTTTGAGCATTCAACCTCTCATTTTGAATCTATTTACATGTTTGGATATTGTGCTAAATGTCCTGAGCATCATTAAACATTCGTTGTAAGGACTTAGGTCTTCTTTCCATCAGGAGGAAAGACAAATATGGATGAAGTGTAGTTGTATAATGGAACATGGTAGCAACTTCAGTGGGTTGAATTTCTTTGGGAAAATTGTAATAGATACTGGAAAATATTCTAGTGAATATAGAAATAGCTTCATTTCTCTTCTTTTTTAAGGCATAGAACTCTATAAGTTGTAGATCCAACGATTTCTTTCTTCCCCAAAACCTTAAAAAGAAATCCTTGAACTCCTCCCATGAGCTAATTGTCTTTGGATGAAAATGTTTAAACCAATCTTTGGTGTCCCCTTTCAAAGACTGAGAGAAGGCCCTCATACAAACATCATCATGGGCAATCTCAAAAAAATCTATAAAACACTCAAACCATTGGATGTGTTTTCCAGTTGAGATGGAATCCGATTCCCCATCAAACATAAGTAGGTAATCATAGTGTCTTGTAGGAAAACCATGAAGCATGTGGGGTATCCTTAAGGGTCTGTATCTATGCTGAGCCTTGGAGGGTGTTGGATCAGGTGCATGAGGTGAAATATCAACCCTGGATTCATGAGACTCCTCAACTTGGTTATGGTCATCACATGGCTCAGATGATATTTTTTTATCAAAATCAGTGATATAGTGAGGATATGCATGTACAACTTTAAGAGGAGGATATACAATTGTAAGATTCTCATTATCATCATTTGTATGCAGCAGGTAAAGGAAAATTTGTTTAGCATGTTCAAGGAAGGACCAGAGGCAACTTATAACAAACAATAAAATGCCTTGGAAAAAATCTAGTTTTAAGTACCTGTTTTCTTCCATAATGTCTTTTCATACCTCTCTAAAGGGATCTCATTTTCTAGTGGAGTCATTGAATCACATTTGAAGTTTGAGTGAAGTCACCAATAATGTTTTGGAAGATGGATTCTGCATTGAGAGTGGAGTCATCATTGAAAATTTAAATTCTTGGATTCTTCTACCAGTGGAATCACCTTCAAATTGATTCTTGATGTGTGGAGTCCCCAAAGTAGGAATACAACCAATATGTTCCTAAGTGTTTGCTTCCCTCAGACCTTATAACTCAACCATGTCATTCTTTCCTAGGGAAAAATTTTCAATTATGTCACTGACAATGGCGCCAGAATGTTAGCACTCTGTAAATTTTGTCTAACTGATAGACAAATGATAGAGGTAACTATTTCAACCAACTTTAGAGCTGAGGCACTAGCCTGCTCAACTCATAGAGGTCTCTCTCTTGTCACTTGATATTTCTCTGGTAATCAGTGGCTAGATTTGGTTTATGTTGGGGGTTTTTATAAAGTTGCTAAAGAAATGGGGGTGACATTTGGGCTATGGAGTCACAAATCAATAAAGAAGTGAAAAATCATTTGAATTATCAAGAGGAAAAAGGCTAAATGAGGCAATGAGTCTCAGTTTAAATTGAAATTTGCATGGTGAAAGAGGAAAAAGGAAAACACATAACTACATCAAAGCATATTAAAATGAATTCTGAATTAGTTAGGAAGAAATGCACACAGTTTATTTTGTTAAACCAAGAGCATCATAAGATGCATTATGGGCCTTTAACTCTCCAATTTAAACAAAAGAAAATGTAAATGGAATAAATATCACAGGAAATACATACTATGAAATAAAACAAAACTCATATCACAACCAATTAGAATCTTTTCATAAACAGTCCAAAAATTGTTTATGAATTGTATATTCAGTTTATCTCCATGATTTTACAAAGTCTTCCTGATTCGAGGGCAAGCCCCTCTTCCCTCTATCCAACCCTTCATCTATCTTCATAATATTATATATAGAAAAATTACATCCAGGATTCGAAACGAATCATCTTCCCCAAAGTTCTAAAAATATCTGTCATTTACAAAATAGCAATGTAGAGCAGTCGAACTCCTATTTATAGAGGACGTTACAAAAAAAAAAACTGACACATCTGAGGTTTTCTACCTTGAAGGCCACTTGTCAATATTATTGCAAAATTCTCTAGCACATACTAAATTTAACCTGCAATCTACTTAAGATTGGAAAATTCTTGTTTTAACGTATCAAGCCAAGCAGGTTGGTTTTCTTCAACGCTTTCGACTTCTTCAATTTTTACTATTGTCTTCTGACACTTTCTTTGTTTCCTCCTAACAACTCACGCATGGTTTTCACCTACATAACCATTGATGATTAAATCCTTCATCATAGGATTTAATTTAATTTCTCTATTTGACCATGGTTGTTTCACAGGCTTTGTATGAAATTTGGTTTCTAATATTTGCGTGACTAACTTCTCTTTCTTCTTCGTTGATGAATTTGTCATATTAGTTGAAAATCCTGGTTCGTTGAAAGCTACTTGGTCTGTCATTTCCATCTTTGCTAGTTTTGCGGAAAGTATGAACTTGTCTTCCTTTGCTAAATACTTCAACCTGTGATTACCCTGTTCTGAAATAGAACATTAATTGCCCAAAAAAGAGTAACGTAACCCATGTCTTGAATGAAAATCGTAATTGATTGCCAATCATGAATTACTGACAAGAGTACTTGCAGGTATGTTGGTTTATCATGTTTGTCCAATTTATTTTGAATGATGATCTTTTGATTTAGTTATTTGGCGATGCTTACCTGGCATCGCATGGGTGCAAAGTACCTGAATGAGTGGTGTGAGGTGATTTGACCGGCCGTCACCTTTCACTTTCCACACGCGAATTTTTGATTTGACGTATTCAAATGACATTAGAACACATGACATCAGGGCGTGGTTGAGAGGTTTTGTGCTTACCCTCTTTTCTCCTCGATGTGCCTTTGAGGGCACCACACATCCACAGAATGAAACCATGGTATTTTCCTTGTCCCTCCCTATAACAATTATCTTCCGCACAACTTCATTGCCCGATATGTGTTATGGTCGTCAATATGAGCCGCTTCAAGATCTACAGTCTGTCGGGTCCCATTAATTTCATGTCTCCACCAATTTTAACCATGTCTACCAGATGTGCTCCTACTTTCTATTTTAACCCTTTTCTATATTTATTTAGCATTCTACCAAATCTCGATACTAGGATTCCAAGAAATTTTTATGGTGATAACAGTGTGTACCATAGATCATATGAAGGAACTTACCTCTAAATCTACACATACAACTATGCCTCAACTACACAGAGGTTTGGTATGTATAAGAGGGGGAGGTGAGCCAAAGGAGCTTAATTATTGTGTAAGGGTTGAGCATGTCTTTGAAAAAATAACAAGATAGTTGAACACTATCTACCCAATATCAAAAGTAGCAAAGGGAGCACCAAAAGCATTAATTATGCCTCTAAAAGAATGTGATTGTGGAAGAACAAGTATTTTGAATAGTAATATAATGAGAGATACAGATACATACACAAAAGTACAATCAACCAAAAGGGGCTGGTCCATGTTGGTTCTAGAGATATGATTTTCTGAATTCCTATCGGTCGAGAGACTTAAATAATGAATGAGAAGAGAGTGTTATAATATTGAATGCACTATGAATTGATGTCGAGTATGCTGATTTTTTGGAGTCAACCTAGCCAATGGTGTGAGAGACATTTTTAAGGCTAGGATATTGTTACATTTTGAGCTTGAATTCTACCACAAATAAAAAAAAATTGAGGAAAAAACTATGCACCAGGTTGGCATATTGACCAAGGAAAAAATCACAAAATAATTGACTTACAGTAATTTTATTAAACAAAGGATTGGTCATTGTTGTAATGGTTTATCTCTTGGAGGTCTAAGTTTTCTAATGAGTTGAAATTAATGTTGGGTTTATTCAGAGGTGGTGTGAATTATGCACCAACTTATACAATAAAAGAGGTCACTTTAAAGAGTAAAAATAGTACATGAAGTATTATTTGTATAAAATAATTACATGAATGAATTAGTAGTCAAATCTATCCTTATTAGTGACAAAGAAAAAGAGAGGGTTTTATCAGTAGTGTTGTTGAGTCAATTGAATTAGTGAGTTTGCATTGTAAGTTGGTTCCTAGATAATGAGGTTGGTTCTTTGCTAATATTAGTTGATATCCATTTCACAATTTTTTTGTCAAATCAGTGAAAGTTTGGTACCAACAATAGAGCCTTATGAAAAATGTATTAATCCTACTAACAATTAAAGAGACGTAGAGGATTCTAACTATTGAGTCATGTCCTAGTCTAGCCAATTCGACCTTTGATCACAAATTAGTGCTGAAGATTTGAGTCATAGTTAGAGTTGCCCTTCATGTAAATGTAATTTGTAGACTCTAGTATATTTCTAGACACCTTGGGATTAATTTTATAGAGTTTGAATAACTGACAAGAGAACCCAGTGAAAGAAACCATGATCAATTGAGAATAAGAAAATATATTGACTATATAAAAGATAAAAACATTTGATAGTAGAATAAAAGAGTTTGATTGGGAACATAAGGGTCAAGTAAGTAGTTTGACCATGCATATTGGGAAAAAATACCATTCTTACAAGGAAATGACCATATAGGAATTGTATCATTTAAGTGAGTACGTACAAATTTATTGAATAGTAGGATTCAAGCATGTAGACTTGTAGAGGTTATTTACTTTGATATCCTCACTACAATAACAATAGGATAAAAACATTCAATAAAAAGAGATTCTATGACACACATAAATAAATTAAGTGACAATATGATGACACAATAAAAAATGGAATGATTGATCCCTAGGTATAAGAGTTGCAAATTAGTTTCTGGGGTTGGACCTCAGAGGATGGAAGGTAGAGAGATGGTAGGTAATCATAGCACATAGTATTCTACTCACACTATAATGAGTGTTGTGAAAGGTAGGAAGTTAGATGATGAACCTTAACCACTATATTAATTTGATTACTTAGGAAATGCACATGTTATCAATCTTGCAATAGTTTATTTATATGTTGAGTAAATCCCGTTTAGAAAAATATGTTCATTAGAAGAAGCACATGACTTCTCTTAGATAAGATGCTAAACCACATAAAGGGTTAGTATTTGGTCTCATGCATGGGACTAAGGATATATACCACTTGAAATTGTAAATGTTTATGAAGGATATATATATATATATATATATATATATGAAGGATGATGAAGGATATATCCTTCAATATGATGAAGGATATCATTCAATTCTTGATTCGCTCTCTCTCGTTTTACACATGAATGAATGATATATACCACTTACAATTACAATTGTAAATGTTTTTGTAAACGAATGAATGATAAATTACACATGATATACTCTGTATAAATAAACTAATGAACACTGGAAGAGAATCCAATGTGCCATAGTGGTGGTCTAGAGTGATCTGGACACGCACCGATAGTTATGGGAGTTAACTGCCACCTAGTCTGAGTTAACTAGCCTCTTAGTCTTCAGTTAATTGATTGAAACAAGGTGAAGTGAGGGTAATGCGCTAGTATGGTGATAATCCCAAGGACAATGCACATTAGAATTGGTGATCCCAAATGATGCATGGTGATGGAACCAAAGTGGCATTAAGACTCCACTCATAGGATCCAACTGAAGTGTGAAATAAAGAGAATATTCTCCTAGAATGTAGGAAAATGAATATTCTCCCTAAACTATAGGAGAATGAATAATGAATAATAAAGATAGGGAAAAACTTAGGAAAAATAAATCCTAGGTATGTGTGAAGTATCTCCAACACCCCCCCTGAACATCAATATGGTGAAAATAAAAAGTGGGTCCTGGCAACAAGGCCATGCTAGGTACCCAAATAAAAAAGACACATTGAAAAAAAATGAGGAAAAAGGGAAAACCTCATGGGAAACCCCCCCCCCCCNATGTATCAAAAAAAAAAAAAATCAATTTCTAGGAAACTATTTCCTTCACTCCAAGACAAATGTGTAAAGAATGGAACTTATTCTCAGTGAAAGTCTTAGTGAAGATGTCTGCAATCTATTCTGCTAAAGGAAAAAATTGTAGGTCAATGATCCCCTCGTGTACTAAGTCTTTAATGTAGTGCATGTGGATCTTGATGTGGTTCGTCTTCTTCCTCTGAACTGGATCTTTTTAGAACTTCATAATTATCTAGTTGTCACACCAAAGGATGATCGACCGGTGAAACTGAATGCCCAACTCAGTAATAAAATGTTGTAGCCACATATCCTTAATGGTTATGTTAACTACCCCTTTGTACTCTTCCTCGGCTGAAGGTAGAGAAATAATATCCTGCTTCTTTCTTGAACAACATATGGGCCCATAAAAAAGACTGAGTGAGTAACTAGATGTGGACTTGTGATGACTATTGTCACCATCCCAGTTAGGATTAGTGAAACCGATGAGATCCAATGTAGATTTTGTTGCATAGTGAATCCCAAAGGTGATGGTGCCCTGTATGTATCGAAGGATACACTTTGCATCCTTCCAATGTATCTCATGCGATTCTTGCATGAACCCGGAGACTGCTCCAATTTCATAGGATAGGTCTGGTATGGAGTGTATGAGATAAAACAAGATCCCTGCTACATGTCTGTACAGTGTGTTGTCCAGAGTGGAGTTTCTATGCCATCCTCAATTTTGACTCCTAATAGGAAAGGAGTTAGGGCAGGCTTGCAGTCTTTCATGTGGAATCTCTCGAGGAGATCTCGTGCATACTTGGCCTGAGAAATTTTGATTCCTGATGCATCCTGACTAATATCGAGGCCAATGAAGAAATGTAGTGGACCCGTGTCCATCATTAAGAACCTGTCATGTAGAATCCACTTAAATGCAACAATTGTTGAGGTCGAGCAACTGATAATCAACAAATCATTAACACAGAAAACTAGGAGTAGAAGTGAATTAGCCGTCCTGTGCATGTAAACGTTTGGGTCTAACTTACAACATACAAAGTTCTATGACAGTAGGTAGGAGTCCATCTTGGCATACCATCCCCTCAGATCCTGTGTTAAGAAACAAATATCAATATAGCATAGAAAAACCTCAAATAAGTACTCAACGCCTTGAAAAAGAGAGAATTTTAGATAATAAGCCTCTTCGAGGGGGAAACCTCCTTTTACCCCACATAAATGTTCAAGTACAAGATGATTCCAAATGAAAA
>JZKD02S1773057.1:31893-60482 GCA_000966675.3 Picea glauca | reverse complement strand
CCAAGTGGAATTTATGGTAACTTCCCCACAACTTGCTGATTTTTGGCCTTTCCAGGAGATCTCACTTGTATAGCGTGCCCCACACAAAATAATTGATATAAAATTCTGAAACTCACACTAGAAATACTAAAGAATGTCCATGATAAAATGAAACTAGTCCCATGCAATTTGGATACTCTATGAAGAAGTTATGATTGTTTTACCTGGAACACCTTCTTGAGACTAGTTAATAGGACTAGTTAGATACCCTATCTTACACAGGGTGTATCTACAAATATAAGATGACCTAGAAGCTGAACGTTTTACTATATATACCTTACAAATTTATGTGAATAGCCTCCAGAGTTCAGGGTCATAAACATTACAGAAAATTTGTTATAGCGAAAATTCTGCAATGACCGAGTTTAGGACGATTCCATAACCCTATCTTGTACAGGTTATATCTCTGAAAGTATAAGGCCGCAAGAGATGAAGCTTGAACCCAACGTACCTTGATATGTATAATAAATATCCTCCAAGTCGTTCCTTCTGAAACGTCGTAGAAAACAAGTTATGGCGAAAATTCCAAGGTGTCTCAGATGTAGCAGCGAAACCCCAAGACCTTGAGTTCTGATACCATATGTTAAGAACCAAATATAAATATAGCATAGAAAAATATCAGAAAAAGTACTCAATGCCTTGAAAAAGAGATAATTTCATATAATAAGAATCTTCGAGGGGGCAACTCCTTTTACCCCACTTAAATGTTCAAGTACAAGATGATTCAAAATGAAAATGTCTCCTTGGTATATATAGGAGACTAGGAGGTATAATTACAACTAATGGCCTAAATCCGACATAAATAAAATAACATTACTAATGTAATGCCCTAATTAAGGGGTAATGAGCCAATATTAGGGCTTAACACAATCTTCCAAGTGAAAGGATACTTGCAAATCATAGTTGAGTTTGTCTGCTGAAATTTGATGTTGATCACTTTCTGCATTTATCCCAATAAAATTTATCTCTAACTTTCTACAATTGTCTTGTGCAAGAAGTTTGGCAATTCCTTGGCCTCTGATAAGTTTTATCGGCTTAATCTCTATATCAAATTCAATCATTTTAGCTATCCATTTGCTCCTCTTACCATCAATGTCAGGCTGAACAAGGACATCTTTCACAGAACTTGAGGGTACATATGCTATTACCTTGGCATGTAGTATATAGATCCTGAATGCTTTGAGTGATTTGATTAGTGCATAGGCATGTTTTTCAATTGGGTCATACTTAATTTCAACATCCCTCAAAACTTTGTTGTAAAATGCTATTGGTTGCTCGTGCCCATCTTCATTATTCTGTAACAACACTATTGCAATTGTATCATTAGAAGCAAATGAGAAAATATAAAATTCTTTATCAAAATTTGGGCTAATTAAGACAGGGGCTGTGATAATAGCTTTTTTGATAGATTCAAAAGAATGTCTAGCTTCTTCTATCCATTTTACTTCAGAATCTTTTCTCAACATGCATGTGATATATTTGGTAAGCTCAACAAAATTTGCAATAAACCTCCTGATGAAATTTATGGTTCCAAGGAAAGATTGGATATCTTTCTTGGATCTTGGGAGAGACAATTTCTGAATTGCCTTTACTCTTGCTCGATCGATCTTCACTCGATCTGTATAAATGATATGACCAAACAAATTTCCTTCTCTGAGTGCAAAGTGGGATTTCTTGGGATTTAAAGAAATACCATATTTTCTACATTTCAAGAAAGTCTTTCTTAGATGTTGCAAGTGATCTTCATGGTTGTATAAAAAAACTGTGATATCATCAAGATAAATCAAGACAAATCTATCTTTTTCCCCCATGAATGCAATATCCATTGCCCTCTGGAATGTTGCTCCTGCATTCATCAGTCCAAATGGCATTTTTTCGTACATAAATGTACCCCATGGTGTAGTAAATGTTTTTTTTTCCATATCATCTAGATGGACTTCAATTTGGTTATACCCTGAGAAACCATCAATGAATGACATGACACTAGCTCTAGAAACTTTCTGCAGAATATGTTCCATCTTAGGCCATGGGTAATTATCTTTTTTAGAGCATTTGTTTAGATTACTGAAGTCTACACAGAGTCTAATCTCACCATTTTTCTTTCTAAAAGGAACAAGGTTGGAAATCCATTCAGAGTATCTAAGAGGGATGATGATCTTGGCATCTAACATTTTTTTGATTTCCTTCTCCATAATAGGCAACAACATTGGATTGAATGATCTGAGTTTCTGACTGAAATGTTTTGTGTCTCTGTTCAAAGGAATTTTATGTTGAATAATCTATGTATTGTATGTCTTCAAATCACTATACTACCATGCAAATATATCAGAAAATTCCTTTAACAACTCACCATATTCAGATTTTTGTTCATCAGTCAAATGATAAGCTAGATTAACATACTTAGGGTTTTTTTCATTTGCTACATTAAACTGAAACACATTAGAATCTTCCTCTTTATTTTCTAGTTTAATGACAACGTCATTATGATAAAAAAAACTCTCTAAAGGGACCAAACCTTTGGGGATATGGTTGGTAGATAGCTGCACAATTTCATGGGCTCCAATTTTCTTTTTGAATTTAGGCCTTTGAGCTTCTTCATCGTTCTCATTGTCTTGATCAATTTGTAAATATGGAAACTCATCCATCACTCCTAGAAATCTTATTAGCTTTTCATCATCTTTGAATACTTTCCAGAATTTAACATTATTAGGTAAAGAAGGCCTATACTTTACCTAAATTTCATAATTCAACTTTGGGGGCAAAGGAGGTATGAAAGTACTAGCCGAAACAGCCAATGAATCAACCAATTGATTCATGGCCCTAGAAATATATGAGATCTTGAATTCAGTGAACGCAGCAATCACATTTAGCACCTCATCTCTATAAGCTTTCAACCTCACATGCTTGGCTTGGAAAGACTTATTTACCCTTTGAATGATTAAATCAGCATCTCCATAAACTTCCAGCCTCTTGATCTTCATTTCTTTTGTAGCATTCAAACCTAAGAGAAAAGCCTCGTATTCCACAGTGTTATTTGTGACTTGGAAATCAAGCTTGAAAGACAAATGTGTAGTTTCTTTAGATGGTGAAATCAGTACAACCCCTTCTCCAAAAGTCTCTTTAGTACATGCCCCATCAAAAAACATACTCCATATATCATCTTCTCCTACCTCTGTGGGCTGAACAATAGGTTTTTTAAGCAATAACGAATCTAACAGTGAATCATCAAACTATAATATGCAAGCTCCCATACCTGTGTTAACTGAGTAAATAGGATGGTTGGTTGGATTTTGTTCGTCACTGATAATGTAGGCAAGTTGTGAGTCTATGTATAGTATCTTGTTTCCTCCGCCAAAAACGGGGATAATAGCATATGAAAGGTCCATTTTAAGATTTCCTCCTAACCTGTTCATCCATGATCTTGATAAAAAACATCCAAATTTGGGTGGAATGTCTGCTACAACTATATCCATGAGCATAGTTTTCATAGGTGCTTGAGTTAAAGTCGCTGCCAAATCTTTGATCATTCCGAGACATTTAACTTTTCTAGAGTCAAATGAGAAAGGATGATGGTAAGTTTTAGTAATGTCTAATCCATGCTCATCCATAACTTCCTTTGGCATTAGATTGTGAGAAGCTTCAGAGTCTAGTAAGAATTTATACAATGTTTTTTCATGAATGTTCAAAGAGATATAAAAGGGTGGGCATATTTCAGCTCTATCCTCTATCATTTGACCTAAGACAATGGTGGGCTTGTCATCATATATATTAAGAATATCAACAGAGGGAGATATGGATTTGGGATCGATAGTCCTGAGGATATCTTTCTTAAATGATTCATTATTCATTAACTCAACCAAAGGGATGGAGATTTTGATCTTCTGTATTTCGGCTTCAAAATTGAAAGAATAAGAAGTTTTATCAGAAAGTTTTACCTTTAAAAATCAGAAGGGGATTTTAAAGAAATCTATTGGTCATGAGAAATCTGATCTTTTTGAATTTGTTGCTGGGCAGGGGCAATAGTCTTCTTGGGAGGAGGAACTAGTACATTTTCCTTTGAAGGGGTTTTCAAAGCAATTGGTTGTTCATCAAGGATTTGATATTTTTGAATTTGTTTCTTGGTAGGGGAAACTATTTTCTTGGAAGGAGGAGATGGCGTACTCTACTTGGAAGTATTAGACTTAGATATTAGATTGTATTTGTTCCCATCATCAGTTTGAAAAACACCATTCTCAGCAGAAATTTCATTTATTTGTTCAATCATTAATGCCTCTTCATAATCATGATGTGTCAAATAAGATTTCCATCCATCATCTCCAACACAATGAATATTATCTTCTTCTTCTTCTTGAAAATCATCTTCATCTTCATCCATCACAGTATTTTGGAGAGGGGCTCTTACCTTTTGATCTTCTGTGGGATTTCTCTCTCTTTTCAAAATCTATGCTTGTTGGTTATTTCTCCTGAAAGTATTAGGAATCTGATTTGGATTTCTGTGGGGGTATTCATAGGATCCTTTTCCCTTGGCATGCTGCTTATTTTCAATTTTTAACTTGGACATTTCTGAGATTAATGACTCTAGCATCTTAGCCAATTTGTCTATCTTGGGATTTTGAAATGATGAGGAAGAGGCTTCTTCCTTCTGCCTTTTTCTATCAACATTTACCTTTAACTTATGAGAAACTAAGATATTTGAATCAACTTCAAGGGAAACATATTGCATCAAGGAAAGTGTAGCAGACCTTCTCTCTCTCAGTAGCAAACAAAATTCAGAATCAAATGAGTTGGCATAAGTGATATGGGATGAAATCTTTGTAGGTTTGATTTCTGCAGGTATTTTACTATACATTCTATTGAATCTTTTGGTGAAATCAGACACAGATTCACCATTTTCTTTCTTAAGGTTTCCAAATTCTATGATATAGTACAAGAAATCTCTCATATATCCCTAGTGTTTTAAAAATACATCATCCAATTCTTCTATTCCGGCTACAGAATCAGCAGGAAGTTCCTTGAACCACTTCCTAGCATGACCATCCAAGCTCTGAACAAAGACTCTAGTCCAAACATTAGCATCTTCTATGCTTAGGTTCTCAACATAGATATAGAAGGATTCTATATGTTCCTATGCAATTGCATATCCGTCTCCAGTAAATTTTGGCATATACTTCTGGTAATCACCAGTGGGCATAGCTGCAGGTTGATTTGGCAACACAAGAGGTGCATATCTAGCAGCTAGAATTTGTTGCATTTTGGTCAATGGAGGAGGTGCAATCATAATGACTGTTGGTGAGAGAGGTGATGGGATTTTCTCAGATTCTTCAACACTGGGGGAATTTAATTTAAAAGGGGGGGAACTTTCTGACGGGAAAGAATTTTGATATGAAGCTATATAGAAATTTGCAAATTGTTCAGCCAATTTTTCTTCACCTTTAGCAGATAGTTCCTACAGAATATGTTCTACAACAAGAAGGTTAGTGTGAATATTTATATGGTCTTCTTCCTGCTGTGAGTGAAAGGACTCAAGGGATGAGGAATTGCGATTTATTTCTAAAGACTTAAATGCTTCTTCAACCAAATTAGAGCCCGTCACTTCTTCTACAATGACATTTTCCTCTTGATAAAAAACAATTTGTTGCTCTACAGAAATATTTTCAACAAATGTTCCTTCTACAACTATTATAGTTGATTTTTCACTGATAATCTTAGAGGAAGAAGAATCATTTTTTTTCAGCTTTTGATTCCTTAGAATGTGAAAGAGGGTTACTTTTAATACCTGATTTTGAAGTCTGACCTTGAAATAATATTCCTCTTCTAAGAATCAGTTCTAGGTTGGGCACTGGTGTGACAGGTGATTCTTGTGGATTCACGCTGGTATTGATTTTATTTGGAGCCAAGATGAACGTGTGGAGTCGCCAGATAGATGATTATGACCAATGTATTGTCTAATCCTTGTCTATCATCAAGGATCATCTCTGTGTCATCTCCCAGGAAAGATGAGCATCAATCTCTTTCCACGGCAACGATGCCAATTTGTTATCACTCTAGGAAACTCTCTTAGGTTGTATCTCAGAGATGCCTGGTAACTTAACTAATCTTGCAAAGGTTTACTCAATGATGGGTAATGATTGGATCAAGATGAATATCTAACTCACTGGATTGTATTCTCAATACAGTCTAGGTATATTCAAACAGTACAAGGCCTTCAAGAGCTATTATCAGATAGGTTGTGAATCAAATGGATAATAAACTAATCAATTAACCAGAACATACATAAAAAAATATATATGATGGGTCAACAAACTAGCAGTGAATGCTTATGATCCTACTTAATAATCAAAGGTAAGATGACAGTTACCATAGAACATTAAACAGAAACAAAGAAATAATTTCAACTCATAGGCATAGAACATAGATGAAAAGAAAGTCTGACAATAACAATGAAAGAAGCTTGCAGGCTGAATATATTAAAGAAAGTGTCTTTATCACAATATTTATATAGTTTAGAACTCAAAGTTGAACCCTTGTTTCATCAAAATTTTGTGGATTTATAGCCTTTACATCATATATTCAGATCCTAGAATACTGGATCGAATTTACCAAAAATAGAGAATTAGTAACTGACCCAAGAAAATAGGCAGAGATCCTATAAAACAGGTCAACTCCTTATTTTAAGTGATCTTCATGTCTTTCAAAATCTTCGACAGGTGTAGTAAGCCTTCCAAGGATGATGGGTCTTCACAAGATATGGGACAAATCAAAATTTCCACCTACTGGCAACAAGATAGTTTTTTGCCCAGAAAATAGGTAACCAAATTAACCTTTCCACCTTGCTAGGCATCTCCAAAATCAAAACAGAATCTTGATAATGATGACCTTAATTATTATCTATTGTTTAGAATTGTTCCTGAGGCATTTGGATAAGAAGAACTTAGATCTATGCAAAACTAATACCTCTCTGCCCTGTCAGTGCTTTCGGTGGCTAGAACAGACAAAATCTGGGCCAGTTAGATACCGAAAGCTCTGCTTTCAGTGGCTAATGAACAATTGAAATGTTCGCCTAAGCCTCCAAAAGGTTTGTTTTAAACAAAAATGAAAAATACCTTTTGTCTTAGATTTTGAACACCTTAGGGCTGATCTTTTGAAACCTTTGCATCTTGATCAAGTTTGAGAATGGTTGTGGGATTTTTGGCTTCCTCTGGATCATTGAAGTGGATGGTTGCATCTACTAGGGTTTCAATATTAATAGGTGGTTGAGGATAAGGTCTTGAAGACATATCTTGCAACCTTAATGACCTAACCTTTTTCTTCAAATGCATAGATACTCTCTAGAGACTATTGTAGTCTTTTACAATCTTCTTCTTCTTTTCCTTTTCCTTTACACTTTCATGTGCCAATCTTTCTAGGGCTGCACTGGTTTCTGCAAAGTTCTTTGATAGAATTTCATATCTGGTTTTAATCACCCTTTCTAACACTTCCTGTTGTTTTATTTTCTCTTTACATTTCTTGATCTTCTTTTATTTGCTCTGCTTTCTTTTTCTTCTAGATGAGGCCTCTGCAATTTTCAGTTCATGTTCCTCCTTGGGTGTAGGTGACGGAAGATCTTCATACATTGCTATGAATGGATCTACATACCTTGTTGTAAATGTATCTTCATACACTACTGTAACTGGATCTTCATACATTGTTGTAACTTGATCTTCTACTAGGATTTCTCCTTGTTCTACTTCATCCTAGTGCTCTGCATCCTCAGAATCTTTGTAAGGGAGATTTAGGACCTTCTTGTCCACTGGAGGTTCTTCTTCCTTCTTTGCCTCTTTGATAAAATTCAATTTCTTATTAGTTTTTTTAGGCCTAATAGATGGAGAGATATGATCAAATAGAACTAGAGAGATGGATCTCCTCTTCCTCTTTCCACTTATGGGAGTAGAAGACTTTTTTGAAGAAGGACTCTTCTTATCTTCTAGCTGTACATCAGTCTAAAAATCATTCCAGAATAAGAAGTAATTACATTCCTTGCTCCTTCTCTGCAACAACTCACAAACCAAGAGTTTAATCAAACCATGATGGGATAACCTGCATGCAACCTGGCTTGGCTTAACTTTGACCTGATGAGCCATCTTAGTTAAGCTTATGTAGAGGTAATAAGGCAGATTGAGTGGGTTCCTACCAATGAAATGGTTCATGAGTTTAAAATGATATATCATCATCCTATTGTATCTACCTTCACAAGTTATATAAACAAGGATGGAATTCAACAAATGTTTCCATTTCTCTTCAAGAAAAGACATAGGAATGCCTTTCTTCCATACCAAACATTTGTCTTCTAGTTTCAGGTATGACCTAAATTCAACATATTTTGTGATAGTGGTTTTGAACCAGTTTTCTCCAGTCCTTGGAAGCTCTGTCACTTCAAATATGAGGGTTTCATCCACTTGGAATTCATCTTGGCCAATGACTGCTTTTCTGCCATCAAAAGTCAGAGAAAAATATTCTGCCACCTGCTGGTGAGAGCTCTGTAATTTTTCACAAAATTTGTAGCAACCTGCATCCTTGAAGAGTTGACACACATCTGGGTGTGATTCCAGGTAACAAATATCATCAAGTTCCTTCCTCAGAGATGACCCTCCTTTCTTCATTTGTTGGAATGATGTTGTACACCTGCAATTAGAAATCGGGCTTGGAGGGAGAATGCACATCATAAAATTAGGGAGCTTTGGCTTAGCTGTGACAGAAACAAAAAATGTGAGATATGCACTAAGAAAAAGACCTTGATTACAAGGAATGCGAAAGAGGTCATAATGATTGGTAAAATTGAATGATGGGAATGTACAAAACCACGTTCTTTAATGAAACAAAAGTTTAAAAAGATTTGATGTATCACACCAGGATGAGATCCAAGTCTTCAAACAAATTTCCTTATGTATTTTCGACGGTTAATTGCAATCATAACACATCAACCCGACGGTTCTGGTGCATGAAAAGACGTGCTGACTGTTTCCAAGATCCTGCGCTTTTGGTGGCTAAATAGCCCCCAAATTTCAGTTTTATGCTACTGAAAGCTAGGACTTTCAGTGGCTTAGAAGCTCTTTTGGAGAGGCACGTAGCCACCAAAACCTGTGTTTTGAAATTTTTAAAATAAAAATCAAATCTGACTTTTTGAAAACTTTATTACAAACATAAGGTTCTCAAAAATGAACCTTGAAGAATTTAGAACTGCATTTTTCAATGACTTCCTATCACCTAAATTAACAAAACTGACTGTGTTGTTTAAGGAGATAACATCAACCATGATGCATGCCTTGGTGAATCTAGGAACTACCAAATAGTCGAAGTTTATCAACTTAGGCACTTACTATTTGGAGGTAGAGAAGCATACCTTCACACAATTGTTCAAAAAGTATAAGAATGTGTTTGCATGGAGCTACAAAGGCCTGGAAATGTATGACACTCACATCAACCGACACATCATTCCCATCAAATAGGGTTTCAAACATTTTCAGTAGAAACTCTAAAAGATACATCCCACTCTTGAGCTACTAATCCAAAAAGAGATAAAAAATTTATTAGAATCCCATATTCTATTCAAAGTGCAACATTCTATTTCTGTGTCAAATATGGTACATGCTAGAACTAAATTAGGGGATATCAGACTATGTGTAGATTTCATAAATCTAAACTAGGCCTCTGACAAAGATAACTACCCCATTCCTCCTATGGAATATATACCACGGGTTGTCTATTTCTTAGATGTTTTCTCTACTAGATGGGTTTTCTGGATATAATCAGGTTCTCATAGTAGAACCTGATTGACTGAATCCCAATATAAGAACCAAGTGGGGAGCATTCACATATCCAAGGATGTCCTTTTTATTGATTAATTGAGGTGCAAATTTCCAAAGGGAAATGGACATAGAATTTAAGGGTATGATTGGTTAAAGTGTGGTGATATACCTCGATGAAGTTATAATGTATTCCAAGAAGAGATTTGATCATTTGTACCACCAGAAACATATTTTTGAAATATTCCTGAAGTACGTCATATCTATGAATCCTAAGAAGAGCATATTCATCATTTTAGAAGGAAACTTGCTAGGGAACATCATTTATAAATCACATCGGATCTATGTTGACCTAGAAAACACTAAATCCAACATACAGATCCCATTCCCAAACAACAAGAAGTCTATGCAGTAAATTTTTGGGAAGATAAATTTTGCGAGAATATTTGTATTTTACTTTGCCAAAATAATTAAACCCCTTCAACAGATGATCAATAAATATGCTCAGTTAAAATGGACATCTTTTGAGAAGGAATCTTTTGATAAAGTTAAAGCTATCATAGAGGTGGCCTTTACACTTGAAAGTATGAACTCCAAAGATTTCGCTTTGTACACATTTTTTTCAGATCATTCTCTTGCAGAAGTGCTCACCCAAAATGATAAAAAAGGCATGAATTCCCCATATCATTCATGAGAAAAAGACTTTAAGGTGTTGAACTTAGCTATCCATCGATGGACAAACGATATTTCATTGTTCAAAAATCCATCAAGTAGTTCCTTCCTTACATACTAAAGAATCATTCTAAGGTGATCGTTCCTCACTCAACAATGAGATATTTGTTTGTAAAAAAGGAGTTGGGTGAAATAAAAGGAGATTGGATGACTACTTTGCAATAATATGACCTAGAATTTAAGCCAACAAACATAGTCAAAGGTTAAGGCCTATGCAAGTTAGCAACTGAGGCCATTGATTATGAATATCAAAAGGAAGAAGGATGGTAAGAAGAATTGGTACGGTACGCATAACAACCTCCTTATGCACCAACACTGGAGAATTCATGGTAAAATGACGTCAAGCATTATTTTCAGCATGGAAGTGCTCCCAAACACCTCAATGCTAAGAAGAAAAGAGCACTAAAATTAAAATCTACACAATACCAGTTAGTGCATGGTATCCTTTTGAGAATAAATTATGATGGAGTTATCCTTAGATGCATTGAGAAACAAGATGCTGACAGAGTCCTCAAGGAAATTCATGATAGACTAGTCAGGGGACATTTTGTAGGGGAAAATACAACTCACAATATCCCAAGAACTAGATATTATTTTCCTATGATCTTTAAAGACTAATGCTTACTCACATAGTTGTGACATTTTCTAGAAATCATTTGGAAGAGAGAGTAGTTCTACTATTCCACTCCAACCTGTTATTGTCAAAGAACCATTTAAACAATGGGGGCTAGATATCATCAGTGACATCAACCCTAATTCATCCCGACAACACAAGTATATTCTCACATCAACTGATTATTTCACGTGTTGGACAAAATTTGTACCACTAACTAAGGTAAACAAAGAAGCAGTGTTTAAGTTATTGGAACAACACTTTATTACTAGATTTGGAGTGCCTACTACCCTTGTGTTTGATAATTCTACTTATTTATCGTCATTGAAATTAATTGAGTTTTCTTTACAAAAGGGTGTCATTCTAAAATATCTAGCTAACTATTATCCCCAAGGATATGGCCTAGTCGAATCTAGCAATAAAAACCAAATCTGTATCTTGAAGTGAACTGTAATAGATCAATATAGAAATTGGCATAATGCTCTTTGGGTAGCAGGGTCACTCCAAAAGCATATATAAGGACCTCCCCATACCTTCTCTTCTACGGGAAGGAATCAATTCTCCCCTCAAATATTTATCTTCCCTCCCTTCAACTCCACATTCACATGGGAGGGAATGTCCCACCATCAAAAAATAGATAAACACCTTGGTAAAACCCTATGAAGACTTAGCCAAAGCCAAAACGAAATTTGAGGCTCACGAGTAGATCATAAAATGATGGTTCAATACAAATCTGTTGGTGAAAAGGACTTTCATTTTGGCAACTTGGTTCTCAAATGGGACAAGTCACATGAGGAAAAATGGAAACACTCTAAATTTCAACAACTGTGGCTGGATCCTTTCACAATTAAGGAGAAGATTGACCTAGGAGCCTATAGATTTCAAAACCTCCAAGGGGATGTGGATCTACTCCCTTTCAATGATCATATTCTCATGAACTAAATCAGCTAGCCTATTAAGGAAACTCTATTGTACATAAATAAAGGAGTCAATTCTCCCATCTTTTTATTTTTCCAGTTTGCTTTTTTTTTTTTTTTCTTATTCGGGGTGTTTACTTCGCCCTTATGATTTTCATTTTTAGGCATATTATTTTGTGCTTATAATTCCCTCTCTCTCTCTCTCTCTCTCTCTCTCTCTCTCTCTCTCTCTCTCTCTCTCAATCAATATTGTTTCCTTAGATTTCCCAGAAAAATTGGTGTCGTGAATATGAATATTAGTCATGATATGGCACATTGGTACACAATTATCAACCATCCCTCAAGAAATATGTTTTTAGGCCCGATGTTATTATCAAATTGTCTGCTTTACTAAAAAAGGTAAAAATTATTATGTATAAAGTTTATGAAAATTGAAATAAATAAATAAATATAACATAAATCTAAAAACCATTAACCACAAGTCTCAATTGAGAAGAAACTAGATTTTTTTTATCGATGATGAATTTTTTGAGTTACAACCAAATTCCTCTTTAAAACAACTAAGAGGTTAAGAAGCAAAATCAGACTTATAATTCTATAATGGTATCTAACATCATATAAATACAACTGATGTCTGGAAGAAGAAAACCAAGATTGAAATAAACCAGATCAATCCAAGCCACAAGCTCATCAAGTCTTGACTTTGCAAAATAGCCTTAATCAGAACTGGAAATGAATTAAAAAATTCTAATTAAACTAAACATACTTCCAAGATAAGTTTATGACCTTCTAAAGAATAGCAAAAGTCTATCCTCATTAGTCCTTTCTTCTTTTCCACCTTTAGAATAATCTTGTTGTCAACAAGAGGATTCAACTCTCATGAAACTCAAAACATAAAAGAATGACTATTGGAAATCTCACTTGAAACAAGATCAAACATTATGATAGGTATATTTCTCTATTTTTTCATGTCCTCCTTGTCCTTTCTTTATTCCTTTTTTTCTCCAAAAGGAAGTTCTCAAGTAGTTCAACTACCTTTAGTTACTAAAGTTAAATAACTTTAGTTAATAATAGGAAAATTATATTTATGATAATGATAAATAATAAATAAATATAATAACTAATAGGTGGGGTCCATCTCTATCATATATCCTTATATCCTTTATTTTCAACTCTTGTTTTCATCTTTTCCTTGTTACTCCATAACGCAATCAAATACATTTTCACTTTAAAAAAAAAAAAGACAAAATCAACATCACAAAGTATACCATAAATATGCATCAAAACATCATGACATATGCCGCCTCTAACTCCCAAAATATAATATGATATTTTAAGTTCCAAAAATAAATATCATAATTTGGTCATTTTTCCAAAAGAAAAATTTCCACTCTCAAGCATTAATTAAGACAAAATTAAAATAATTCAGGGAATTTATTATGAAAGAATTCTTCCCTTTTTCTAATGAAGTCTTCATATTGAGACTTCTTGCCTTCTAGTTGTGCCAATTCTGAGCACATATCACTTATATTTATCTTACCACTTATTGATTATTTCATCTTGGAATGAGTAGATGAAGAATATCGAGCTATGTTGGGAGTGATGATTGGATTTTTACCTTTGTTTGTTTGAGAGTTATGAGGGGGTGGTTTATGATCTTTAGGTGGTGGTGGAGGAGGAGGCATAGACTCATTTGTAATGATAGGTAATGTTGTGTGGATAGGAGGAGTAGGAGTAGGATCAATGGGCCATTGATTGATACCAAAGGAGGGATTGGTAGGAGTACCACCCCAACCATCATTAGTTAGTTGAATAAGAGACTTGAGGACACTAAAAATGCTAGGGTGAGGTTGCAAGATAACATTTGGAGGAACTTGGGGCTTAGGTGAAGCATGTTTTCCATCAATATTCATATGTCCTCTTTGAATCAATTGTTGAAATTCATCAAAATCAACATCAAAATGTATAGAGAACCTCAACTTCTTGTGCCCCCAGGTTGCCAAAATGTATTTGGAAATCTCCCTCTTCTCCCTCTATTCCCCACTCTATTACTTCCTCTACTGAAGAAGCTCATCTATGTTAACCATATTCAAATTAGTACATGTACAAGACTCATTAAATTTAACAGCTAATAAAAATTTTCATCATGATCAAATTTGAATTTGTGAGTGACACAACCATGCAACAAAAAAGGGAAATGAAGGGGAAACGTGAAAACTAGGACAACAAAGCAAACTCTACCAATATACCACTCTTGTTTAAAAAATTTGGAATCTGAACTGTAAATCCTCATACATACATGTCATTTTCTTTTTAAAATACAAACAATAAAAGTGTATGAAAACAGAATTTGTATGATAGGGATATATGAAAAAATGTGTGAAATTTGTGAAAAGTGCTAATATGGTGGGAATGTATGAGAAAAACTTTTCAATATCTTATTTCTTTCAAACATTATTGTACTCTTTCATTACAAACAACCATCCCACATATTATTCCAAGTTTCACACACTATAATTCATCACTAATCTCTCTTCTTATTTCATTAAGATGGAAACACATTCCAACTCTATCTCTTTCATATTGCACCTTTTCTTTAATTATATATACAAAGGAGTAATGAGAAATAAAATTTTGATGAGTAATATCAAGGAAATTAGCTTATGAAAAGTGTTATTTATGAATGGAAAATAAAATCTATATAACTATCTTTTAAAACATATGACTTCCACCAAATTATTATTTTTATGCCATCCAACAATACTACTCACTACTCATTTTCATATTCCACAATAATTGAGTGCATGTATTACCTTTATCTTCAAGTTTCTGAAAGCAAGTTAATCATGGTATGATATGAACTTAGTATTAAACTCAAATTTTAATCAAAGTGATATCATAGAATGAGAAGAGAATTATAATAATATCCAATCACAACATATCCTCTGCAACTATGGGCCTTGACTTTTCATTTAAAATTCATCTATGACATATTCATCCCAAAATGATTGTTGTTAATTTTTATTTAAATTGTTGTTTTTAAATTATTATGGTGAATTTTTTTTTATGAAGTTTTCCAAATTATCTACAGTTGAAGTCATTTTGTCATCAACATTTCGAATCCTCAAACTAGATTCATAATCACAACCCAATTCTATTTAAATTCTCAATTCAAACCAAAGTGAAAGAATTTCATACCAAACATCATACCAATATGCATACGACACCTTTGATGAAATATTAAGATTTTCCATGCCATGACAATTTGATTTGAAAGAATGATAAACTACACGTGACTCAAATGACCCGGGTTCGAGCCTGTGGTCCTCAACACAAAGATAGGGTTTAAACCCATTACTTTTCAAAGCCAAATAAATCCAAGTGTAACGCAAAGAATTAACTCATGATGAAAGAGTTGGATGTAGGTTTTGTTATTATCAATTTATAAAGCCAAATTTCGTCACCCAATTTAGACATGAGTTCAAACTCGACTCAATTCGAAGCAATACACACTTAACTTCAATAACTTTTATTCGAAAAAAATCAAAATAACATCTCGGTTCTAGGTTAACATGCATAACCCCCATACCATATGTGATATGCATCAATCAAATCAATGATATATCTTATGTGAAAACATTAGCATATATCAAGTAGAGACCATACACTAGTCGCATACCATGTATCAGTGGAAGTAATACATTGGTTACATTCCATGCAAAGTATTACTTCCAATATTAGGCTTGAATTGTAACAACCAAACTACTAAATCATTTGCGACCATGCCAAAAATAATGTGACTCACTTTAATACGAGTTTCAAATTCCATATATTGAGTTTTATGGGTATTTTAGTCATATATATATAAGCCATGTAATAATGTATTAGCAAAAAACCTATTTTTCTTCAAAATATACAAATTGTTGAACTTGATATGTGTTTGTAATAATGCATTAACAAAAAACCTATTTTTTTTCAAAATATAGAAATTGTTGAACTTGATATTTGTTTCCAAACAATTTATATGGAGTTAAAGAATCCGCTTGTATGCCATATTTTTCAAGCTTAAAATTTAAACCACATGCTTGAACTTGGATAAAATTTCTCTTAGATACCTTCTTATGAATGCTATTATAGATATTTGTCATTCATGCAAGTAAATGCCTTTCAACTTCAATCATTTACATAGGAGATAAGATTAAACCGTTTCTTTAAAATGTCAATATTAAAGTATATCATGTTGAAAAGCTTGGAAAACCAACAATTTTTCACTTTCTTCTTGGGGACCCCACCTATTAGCTATATACCAATAAATAATCTATAGGCTTCACAACTCTTTGCAAGCATTTATAGTAGGTGACGATATTTTGAGTCAATAGACACAACCTTCTCTTTAGATCATTATTGTGCATGAATTCATGTCAGATTCAACAAAGAAACATGATTTAGTAATGGATGAGTCTTACATTCTTGAATTAATGTGAGATTGAGATAGTGGTCATACCCAAGAGCACGATCTATACTTGTGTGAAATTAACACACTAAGGCCAACTTTTGATAGGAACCTGTATTACTCAATGAATACTTCTTAGAAAGATATCTTATCTATAATCAGGTTGGCATATCTCACTTTCATAGGTGTCATCCTACATTCCTTTAAAGGAAAATTAATCTCCCCATCCACCTCTCTCTATAAATCAAAAGAAATTTATTTCATAAAGGTAAAGGCTTAGGGAAATACATTCCAGATCATGGGGAAGCATCAAAAGATTTTTCTTATCCTGATGAAAAATTTCAAAGAATTAACGTTGATACAAGCTTGGCTTCATCAACAAGGTTCGAATGATGAGCATTGACATGTCTTATCCTTTGTTGGTGAAGATATTTTGATGGACGTCGATACACTCCTATATTCACCGATAGAAATATTGTGATGAACACCGACATAACCTTCTCCTTCACTAGTGACAATCATCTCTCCATTACGGATACACTTCTCCCTCACTAGGAATGATCATATATTTGTTGTCGATACACAATCTATCTTCCTTTGCTTCATCACTAAGTTATAATTTGGCTAAGTCCCCTTAAAATGATGACTAATCATCTTTCCATGGAAGTCGATATACCTCTCTATGTCAATGATGACGAGCTTTCTGACATTGACATAGGTGTGTATCGACGCCAAAATTATTAACTCACAGATTTTTCCATAAGTGGTTTAAAATCACCCAAAATAAAAATTGAGCTAGTCCATTTATTTCTCCATTATTTCCCTTATTAAAGAATTAATAATTTTATGATATTATCTAACAAGTGGTGTTTCTGGTGAAACAATGAGAAATATGTTTTTGTAGATTCAAGAGATCACAAAGTGTCAACAAGGCCCCCTGTGGAGGAGGCCTCTACAAGTGGGAGCTTCCAAGAGGAAGAAGTAGACATCCCTAGACTCTGAACGTACTAAAGGGGTCATCGATAAAGAAACTTCAATCAAATGGGGTGAGGTTTACCATATGTTCAACAATCAAATATTTCCCCAAGTGGAAAAAGATGGCTCTGATCTCATGACGTTTAAAAACATTAGAAAGTCCAAGTTATATAAGATGGAAACACACTCAGTGGTATTACCCTGCATGGAGGCAATCTCATGGATAGTGAGGCATGTGGAATTGGAGACCATGTACATTATCAGTGCCATGGAGCACCCAATAACATCTTTCCAAGCATCAAAAATAACTTCCTTCTGCCATTGGGATAAAGGGGAAATATCACTAGATGAAAAGATTATAAGGAAGTTCCCACTTATGTCAAAGGATTTGTTAAAGTCCTGGTACAATCCCAAAAAAATGTTAAAACTAAGGCCCTCAAGTGAGTATCCCACTAACTTGCTGAGAACACCTTACCAATATGCAGTGGCGATGTTGTGCAACTTATATGGGGAGCCCGATACTTCTAAATTCCCTATGACTTAGGTGCTTCTTATTTACTACATTGAAAATGTCATGTCGAACTTCAACTAGGATGACATTCTGTCAACATCCATGGACGAAGCTATCAAAGGAGTCAAAGAAACCATCCTTGGGAAATGTTCTAGCTTTCACATGTATTCTTATTTGTTGGAAATGGTATGCATATGCCACACATATCCTCAGATGGGTTGGGCCTGGAAGAAAAGTGACCAACCAATCCAAATTTACTGTAAGATGCTCTTGAAGAAAAATTATAGAACCCAATATCACAAGATATGTGATCACTTCCTAGCACCATTTTTCCATCTGATATTCGACTCACCTGCACCGTTACGATAGGATATTGTTATCTCTTAGAATACGAAACATGTTTAATAATATATGGAGCCACCAAAACTTTACATTTTCTTCCAAGATTCATCCCATACAAGGTAGTTTTACAATAAATTTCTTATCAAACCATGGTTCACGGATTTGGCACAACTCTTTATAGGGACAAGAAGGCCATCTGGGCTCCTTTGCCACTATGGGTTGGGTTTTATTCTTTTGAATATGTTAAGTAGGCTTAGGGCAAAGTGGACATACCAACATATTTCCACTTTGGAGATGAATGGTTCTGGAGGCATGATCCTATAGACATGCTAAAAAAACATTGCTTCAGCCACAATCATAGGTCGGAATATAGGACAAACAATTGGGAAGAAAAGGAGATTCATTGTTGTGCTGAGAAATACCATGATGTCATATTCAGGGAAAAGGGAAACCCACTAGGAATAATTTCATATGAACAAAGAACCTGAGAGGTCTAAAAGAAGGCTAATGAAGAATCAACAACAACAAAAACAACCACAACAATAGCCACAACCTATTAAATGACACAACAATATAAAAGGAAGAGATAAAAAGAACATTAGTTGAAGCTACTGAAGTAGAAGAAAAAAATAGAAGAAAATAAGAGGAAGAGGAGAAGAGAAAACAAAAGAAAGCCAAGAATGCAACAACAACCAAGTTAGTTGCAAAACAACAATGAAAAAAAGGAAAGGGTGAAAAATAAAAAGGAGGATGAGGTTGAGTAGAAGCGAAAATAAGAGGAAGTTGTAGCCAAGGAAACAACTGAAGCCAAGAAAACCATGGAAGATGAAAAAAAAAAAAAAAAAAACATCGGTGAAGAGGGAAACATGTGGAGAAACAATGATGGTGGCAAAGGAAGCAGGATGAAGAAAAAATGAACAATGATGGTTCTCTCATGGACACAAATATATTGGGGTCATCACCAGTGGACACTTCTTTCTCAAAAAACTCAAATTGGGAAACTTCACACCCTCCAAGGCTCACAAGGTGGCCAATATAAAGGCCTTTTGATTTGACAATACCTCCAGTAGAATTGTATAATATCAAACCAAGAAACTCCTAGTCATCAAGAAAGCTCCCTTGTAAGTGATTATAGAAAACACTATGACAGAAGATGTTAGGAAGGACCCAATGTTAATCACATTATCCATTGTTTCCTTCATGATGGAATTCGAGAAAAAATTGAAGGATACGATCCCTGGAAACCAAGAAAAGGATGATTGAATCAAAGAGCTAGAAGAAGAAGTCAGAAACAAGGAAAAAAATAAAGGGAAAGTTAAGGAGTTCATAATATACATTGAAAGAGTGACAACAAAATTCCATGACATGGCAACTGAAATCTATGTGAACCTCCAAGTCTTCTAGGAGTTGGCGGTGGAAATTATGGCTCAACAAATCCAAGTACAATCCAAGAGCATAGAGTTTTCCACCATTTGAGAAGGTTTGAATGATATGTAGTGGTGGATTGCTGAGAACCTAGATTCCCAAGCCAATTTTTCTTGCATATTAGAGTGAGAGAGGAAAGTTGATTATTCCTCCCTTGATAATTTTGAACAAGTCAGGGAGAAGGCTGAGAGGGATATGAAGAATTCTTTGGCAATCTGTGCACAACCTCACAAGGCATCACACATTTTAACACATAAAGGTCACCGACCTCCTATTCAAGAACTATGGAATACCAAATACGATGAAGAGAGTTTTGAGGGGGTCCATATGAATATGAATTAGTGATCCGTAGGATCTTTTAATGACTATGGTTGAGTTTTAATTTCGCATGCATTAATTAACCATTTGAGAAACTTAGTGAAAGAATGAGGAAAGAAGAGGAATTATAACAGCCATATACACATTTGCATATCCGAAATGAAAGAATAAACAACAAACCATAACACGCAGATTGTTAACGGAGTTCGGCACAACTTTTGCCTACGTCTTCGGGCCTTTGTCTCTGTGGGGGAGGCTTCTTTATTTCTGTTCAAATGCTCGAAAGTACATTGCTGCAATTCCAAATGGATACAAGACTAATCTGGTCATGTTCTCCCAGATCTCAAGAACCCTGCAAAGAAAACGACACGCAAAACAGACGTCCGGAGCTCCCAGAAATGGTCCGACAACGTCTCCTCCTCAAAATCTTCTCTGCATCAAAATGACTTTGGCTTAGCTTTTCCTCAGCATATCTCTGCTCTGAATGCTCTCTCATGGCCTCAACAGGCCTAGTTTATATATCCTTGAAGTTGGTTTCTCATCTCCAACTTCCTCCAAGAATTTGGGCTCCAAAAATGCCCAATATCCCCCCAAAATGGAGAGAATCAACTAAAAATAGGCTATTTAACAATAAAAAAAACCAAACTTTATAACAAAACCCACTTCTAAACTATAATATGGGCATTAGGCCCCCTTCGTCGGCGCGCGCACCTTTATTCTCGATCGTATGGGGGGCCATGTGGCCACGCGCTATGTGTTGGCTTCCCTCCATACACTCCCGCTCCCCGTCTTGTGGCGCAAACATAGGACCCGTGGCTTCGACTTAACCCCCTGCGCCTTTTGTGTAGGGATAAAACCAGTCATATGGGATCCACCCGGAATCCATGGGCTAATCCCTATCCACATATAACCGTGCGCATTGGCTCCCGGTCCTGTCGGGTGGTCATGTGTCAAAGCAAATGTGTCGAGGGCTGGGGCCAAGCCTCGACCCTTTTCCCCGTCGGCTCAAAATTTGTTTCAACATAAATAAAACCTTTTGGCATATGATTATTAAGAACCACCATAGGGCGGGCGGTTAGCCCAGCCCCGCCAGTCCACTGCCCGGTCTATAGGTCGCGGGTTCGACCCCCGACGACATACCAAAATTTTACACAACTCATACACCAATCACGGGGTTCCATGTGGAAGCCCACGACTGGGCCACATGGCACCCTACCAACCAACCAAAACATGACACATGTCAACTGCTGATACGTCCACATGACTACCACTTGTTAGAAGCCGTACTTCCATGTCATCCAATTGACGGGCGAAATTGACCATCCGTCAATTGAGAGAGTGGAACCGGTCCGGGGTTGTCTAATAACCCAAGCCGTTTGGAATGAACCACCCTGACGAGTTTAACGGCTTCGTTGGCCGCTCTAAGGTCTTAAGAAAACCAAAGAGAAAACTAACCTAAACTAACTAATCTAACTAAAACAAATAAAACTAACTAAAACTAACTAAAAAAAATAACTAAAACTAAATACAAGAAACTAAACTAACTAACGAACTAATATACTAACCTAATTAAAACAAACTAATAATTAAACTAAAACTAAATATAAACCACTCTAACTATTATATGTATATACTACTAATTGCTATTAGACTAACTCTACTAATTAACCGTCTAACTACCAGTTAAATTACAACTTATTCACAAATATACACTATCTACAATCTACAGATTTAATTAAAACCTGCAAAACTCATGTACTTCCTGCCCTAAGATAGCAAGATATGTTTTTTGATTTTTCTATTTCATGAAAAAGAAATAAAACTTACTGAAATTAAATGATCTAATATAAATCTAATTAAACTTATATCTAAATTAAACTACTAATGAAAACAGCAAAGAAAAGATTAATTGACCTGGAAGCGCTCTTAATTTGTCCTATGTGTGATGACTCTGAAGCTGGTCAGAGGAAGGAAACTCGCACCGGTTAGTCCAAAATGCTTCTCGTAAATGATAAGCTATGCTGCTATTCGAGTTGGTTTACAGGACAAACAAGATATAAAAAATCATAACAATCTATATGATTATAAATCTCTGCAATAAGGGAAACCTGTTATGCAAAAACTTATATTTGATAATTCAACTTATGAAGAAGATAAACCTGTCATTCACAAAGTGAATTAAACAATTGTTATGTCTTTTATACACTTGGAAGAAACCAGATATGGATTACAATGATTAAAATTATATCATTTGCACATGATTAAGATAGCTAAAGTAGTCATTAACCAAATACAAATTGATATACACAACATGAAACAAAATTTTGATATAATGAGAAGCTAAAGCTGTGACAAAACACCAAATTCTGCTTCAGTCTGTATTAAAACTCCATATCCTTCTTCTCCCACGAATGAGGATGTCCATTATTACAAAAATCATAAGTATATATAAGTCTGTCCACAGGGTAAAACCTCCCTGTGGATAATATCAAACTGTTTTACTTAATTTGGGAAGATATTCCCAAAATCAACTAAACTAAAAACTAAAATGTAAGTGAAATCTTTGAAATATCTCCTAACTGCTCATCAAATCCATTGCAATTTCGAATTGATCTGGAATAGACCAAAAACAACAAGTTAGAAAGACATTTTTATTAATAAAACAATAAAAAATTGATCCTACAGACTTAGCTACAGAATTATCTGATTCTATAGCTAGTCTAAAATAGCATACATAATCAAATACAAATTAAATCAAATCTTTTTTAAAAGAATCAAATCCAAGTTTCTTTTAATAATCATTCAAAACGAATCACTAATGATTCAAATAAGTTTATCATTTAAATTAAACAAAATCAACAGTGATTCAATCGAAACAGGGGAAGTAGTACTCTGTTTCACTGTTACAATAAAATCGGGTCAAAATAATAACAAGACTGTTTCATATTAAATGGAATCCATAGTGAGTCATATCGTATGAGATACGATCCAATCCAACAAAGCTATAATCCATTCGTTATGGCTATAACAAAAGATCCATATCGTTCAATCAAATGTAAAGATAGGTAGATTGTAACGATTAGGTTCAAATGAAACCATGCTTAACAGCATCGACCCAAAATTCGTCATAGATTTCGATCGCTGAGTGCCACACAGTCAACCGACAGGATCAATGAATAGTAATCACAACCATCATCAGATCGACATAGGTGATAATCGTAAACTGGGCAACAATCAAAACAAATCGTGACTGAGTTAAATATAGAAACAAATCGTGATCTTGGATATAATCACTTCCGTTCCTCAAATCAAATTTATACAACATTTTCATTACAATATGAATTGGTCGAACAAAACAATACGAATCGACTGGTTGGGTGTAACTGTTATGATCCACATCTATTCACAATTTGGGCGCATATAAAACATAATCATATTAATCATAATCCAAACTGTATCTGAGCTGGTCGAAAATCATGTGTAAACAAAACCGAAACAGTTAACCATTATTTCCAACCATATCGTATACAATATAACCAATTCGAATCGAAACATTGATTGAGTTCAAAATTGAAATACCAGAAACAACTTGTGTTTACAAACGATAGAAGCAACTTCAATTAGCAACAGAGTATCCAATTTAAGCCAAATCAAAACAATCAAATCCATACCACGATCAATCGAATCGAAGACAATCCAATCAAAGCTAAACTGGGAAAACACAATTTGATTGTTCAAAACAAAACTATGTACACAATGCATATAGTATGACAGAGAAAATCTAAACTGTTAACAGAGCTACGAGTTTGTTATATAAACATGTGATAGACATACTAGTGAGGCTGCTCGAGCTATGCCAATTTTGAATTCACGACCGCTGTAGCTGACTCGACGTTCTTAAACAAAATAGAACCAGTTGTCCTTTGTTTCTTGTCAGTGGTTTGAAGCTCAGCCTTTTGACTGGTAAGCTGTGCAACTTGGTCCTCAAGAGAATGAATTCTGGACTGTAGCATTGGCACATCAAGGTAATACCTTTCCAACCATGAGCCGCACTGATCACAGGGTGGTGTTGTAGGTTGGGGTAGAGCAGGAGAGGATTTTGATGAATGACCGGGGTTTGGACGAGGCAGCTTAATCCCAGGGTAGTTAGGGTCGTTTTGCAAGCAAGGTGGCAGGTTCGACACGAAGTCAAACGAGGGTTTGGCACATAGACCTTCGGAATAGGGATACTCACTTGCCAAAAAACGTTCAACCTCTGAATCAGAGTCCTTGCTCAAAACGATAGGATCAGGATTGACAGGGGGCTTCGGCTTGTTCCTCGCCATGCGAGATATTAGACGGGCAATCTTTTTGCCTTTGGAATTCGCAGCAGGTTTGGCTTTAGGTTTCTTTCCCACAGGATTAACAGTATCAACATCCTTAGTCACAGAGTGGGGTAGGTTGATAGGTGAGTCGGGTAAGGGTTTAGGCAACAACATACTGTAGGGTACCGGGGGTACAGACTTTCCCTCACTCACCACAGATTTGTCAACCTGTGGAGGGTTCGAATCCTCAAAACAATTGCGAGAAAGGAAATTATTCCAACAGTCTCCGTGTAATCCCAAATGATAAACAACAACCATTTTAATCAACCCATAGTGAAAAAGGCTGCTACCAGCCTGGTTCCATTTGAATCTCTTAGGCATTTTAAACAGGCTTCTATGCAGTTAATAAGGCATATTAAGCTCATAGCCCATGAAAACCATAAGCAAACGAAGGTGGTGTAAGAAAACAAAACCATACCGACCCTCGCAGGTGATAAATTGTTTGATTATCATCAGCAAATCGTGCCAATGTTGCTTGAGCATGTTCACGGGCAGACCTTTGTCACAGGAGCTCACCTTATGAGATTGGCAGAGCTGTGTCCATTGGACCTCTTCCACTTTGCAATTCTTGGACCATCGTTTTCCAGTGGCAGTCAGACCTGTAGCTAAAATGAGAAATTGCTCGTCAATTTCCAATTGGACATCCCCAACCTTGGCTCGACAGCCATCAAAGGTTGATGCGAATTGCCGAGCCATGCAGGGATTAAAACCATCAAATTTTTGTATGAACGGGAGCCATACAAATTCCTCAAGGTTGCTGTGAGCACTGTCAAACATCAACAAAGACTGGCTACCGTTAGGTTCAGCCCTTACGACTGGAGCCATGGTGCGGGCGCATGGTAAGGGTTTGGGTTGAAAACAACAACACACAGGAGCAAAGTCGCTTGGGTTAACAGCTATGAACGATCAAAGGGGAAACATTAATGTGCGCGTGAGAGGGTGGTGGGATTATTCACCGCCATGCATAATAGTAATGGCATAGTACAACCTCTGTTCAATCAATCAAAACATAGTTCAAACCATATTATTCGGCCAACCCAAGAATCAAACGGTGGATGACATACCAATGCGCCATTGTATTATTTCAAACCACGACTGTTCAATATGAAATCAAACCCAAAAGTTGAGTATGTTCCATCGTATAAGTGTGTAATCAAACGTTTTAAAACATTGTGGCAATCGATAATTATAGCATTAACAAGTCAAGAGACATAATAAGGATCACATCATATACATTAAAACAAAAATAGACCATGACCCCTATGTAATTCAACGACTAGGCAAGTCTCAAAAACATAAATTTTCATGCTCAATGTCTTACCAGTTTAATCAAATTAAATTGCGCGATCAAAGTAAGAATAGGCAAAGTTTGAGAATTCATTTAACCACACAATAATAAACCAAAGGTGAGTGCCTTTTAGGATATCAATGAGAAGATCATGACAGTTTAAATAACGATGGAGGAGTTTTCACGCTTACAGTCGTGAAAACTAAATCGAGACTTCATTTGCAAATGTCGCAAGGGATAAACATATCGTCTATTTACAAAATGCGACAATAATTTGAAGTTCAGAAGTCATAGGTGTAGGCAGCTCATAGGTCAATGGAAAAAAATGAATTGGCTGCCAACAATGGCGACACACTAGGAGAAGCAGTTATCTCTGTCAAAAGAAATAAATTCAGATTAGGACAACAAAGAAAATTTCAATTCTAAAACAACAACCAGAAAATCGTACAAACATCATCATTTACCATATTTTCCAGCGATGTTTTAAAAGATGAAAACTAATAACAGTCTTAAGATCAACAAGTCATGATATTAATGATAAAATCTTCAATACTGTTGGCATGGCCACTGCTGCCAACAGGCGTCCATAGCCTCGACAGGGTTGCCATTTAACCCACTCCGACATCTGTATCCTGTCAAGAAGTTCTAAATCAGAATAAAGGACATTAAAGAGGTTTCTTATAATTTTTTACAGATTTTCATGTACCCGACATTGCTTCACTGCCAGCAGGCCTGTTCAGTACCTCGACGAAGTTGTCTTGGCGCCATGCATGCATTTACCCGCTGCCAGCGGACCTGTTCAGTATCCTGGTAGGTTTACAAACACTTCCCACAGCTCTTATTAATATTTTTATTTTGTTTTCTTTTGCAGATATATGAGCGGGGTGACGCTGAAAGTCTTGATATTTTACATTTTTTTAGACCTCATCATAATTTTTTATCATTGTCCTTTATTCAGCTTCAGAGATGTTTTATTTCTAAAACAATTTACTATGACAGGGAGACATCTTTTTGAGTCATTCCTTTACGGAAAAGGGATAGCAATAAGTTTTCAGCAATTAAAAATGGCCCAAGCCATAAGTTTTGAAACTTGGTGTGCTCACCCTTTCCTTATGCGGTTTGTCCCACTTTAAGACGAGATCGCCTACTTCAAAATATCTATCAGAAGCAGAATTAGAATCGAACCATCTTTTAGTCAATTGTTGATGTTGATCTAACTTACGCTTAGCTTGGGTTCTTACTTCTTCCAACTTCATCAAAGCGTTAATACGGCTTTCTAGAGGGGGACAATCTTCTTCTTGGACTTTTTGTGACAATTGAAGTGAAGGAAGAAGAATGTGAGGTGGCAGAATGGCTTCTCTGCCATAAACGAGGAAAAAAGGGGAGTTACCTATAGCAGCTTTGGGTGTTACCCTATCATCCCACAGTGCATTTAGCAGTGCATTGTGCCAGTTCTTGTGATTTTCAGCCACGGTTCTCTTGATAATTTTGATCAAGTTCTTATTTGTCGATTCTGCTAAGCCATTGCCCTGGGGGTAATAACTGGCAGAATACTTCAGCTTTATTCCTTTCTCCAAAGAAAACTCATTCATCTCTAGGGAAGAAAAGTATGAAGCATTATCAAAGACTAGACAATTAGGGATACCGAAACGAGTGATGATATTCAAGTTCAGAAAAGCGATCACCTGACTTGTGTTAATGGTTCTTAGCGCGACAGCTTCAGACCATCAAGTAAAATAATCAGTGGTTGTCAAAATATAATTTTGTTGTTGTGAGGATGGAGGGTTAATAGGACCTATGATATCAAGGCCCCATTGCTGGAAAGGAGAATCAACTGAGACGAGTTGTAAGGGAAAGGCTGGTTTTTGCAACCGCCCTGATGCTTTCTGACAGATGATACATTTACGACACAAGGCATGGGCATCCCTAAAAAGCGTGGGCCAGTAGTAACCGGCTCTTAAAACTTTATGAGAAGTGGTATCACCACCGAAGTGACCACCAGCTTCTCCTGCATGCAACTCAAGCAATACTCTTTCTGCTTCGTCTTTTTTGAGACAGCGCATCAGTATGCCGTCAAAATTTTGACGAAATAGTATATCGTTAATTAGATGAAAGGAGGCGGAATTTAGTCTCAACGCTCTTCTCTTGGTGGGGTCAAGCTGACGGGGTGCTGATCCATGTTCGAGACAAAATCTAATATCATCGTACCAAGGACTTACGAGGTTTTGTGTGCAACAAATCAGACTTTGATCGCGTTGTTCTAGGTCTGACGTATCACTATCCTCTTGCTGTGACGGGGTGCTGATCAACGACCAACTTACACAATCCTTGGCCTCTCACAATCTGCGCTGGGGTGATTTCTAAGTCATACTCCTGCAAGGAGGTGACCCAGTTGGCTCTCTTCTCTCCTAACTCCTTTTGCACTAACAAGTTCCTTATGGCAGGGTAGGGGACAATGACCTTTGTCCTTGACTTCAAAAGATAGGACCAGAAATGCTTAACTGCTTTGAAAATAGCATAGGCTTGCCAATCGACCACTGGGTAGTTAAGTTCAGCACCTTTGAAAGCAGAGATCATAAAGGCGATGGGTACTTTGTTGTTTTCGGAATTCTTCTGAGTTAGGACTATGGCATAGGAACGATCAAAGGAAAAAGTGTAGAGTGTAAAATCTTGAGAGGAATCAAGGCTCATGAGAGACAGAGCGTCTATTATGGCCTTATTTATAGCATTGAAAGCTTGGTTTTCTGTGGGTCCCCAGTGATATTGGGTGTCTTTCTTAATTAGGTTCTGGAGAGGCCTGACCATTTCGGAGAAGCTGGGGACAAATCTT
>JZKD02S1773046.1:83142-106091 GCA_000966675.3 Picea glauca | reverse complement strand
CAAGAAACCTTTCGAGGTTTCTGAGTTGATTAATATCAGGAGGGGAAGTGTTTCTATAATGCAGATGAGACCCAAAGGAACCGGGTTTGCAAGGGAAGCATCGAAGGCCGAGACCTTTGAGCATCAAATTTATTCCAAGGGAAGGGAAGAGGCGCAAGCTCAAGAGGAGGAGCACAACTACAGTTGGATTGGCACTGGAAGGAAAGATCTAGACCGTTGAATCTTCATCTAGGCACATAGGAGGAGAGAGCGCAAGGAGGATAGATCTAAACCGTTAGATCTAACGCCAATACTCAAAAATCGTTGGATCAGGTGAAGGCGCAAGGGGTTTAAACCCTTGGATATCCACACATTTGGGAATCGGGGGTTAGAGGAGTAGAGGAGGTTGCACCCCATACTTGCAATCGTCGAAATCACGCCAGCCATTGGATCTAGAGTGTATTGGCCTGAGAGCCTCTAGATCAAGGATACATGCATGAGATTTAGTCCCTAGGAGGTGTACATCATATTAGATTGTGATTGTCAGAACTCGTGCAAAGGACTAATAGCCATCGGATCTCGAAAGAGGAGAATGAGGTTTAGCCCTCGTAGAAGCAAAGGAGAGGACTTGAAAAAATCCTGAAAGCATTGTGACCATACACAGGAGGACACGTGGCAAGGAATCAAGGTTTCAGGAAAAATACTGAAAGATTTCAAGCCATCGATCTAGTTAGATCGTGGTCATCGATTCCAAAAGGACCTGGGCCTTTGATCTCTCAGTAGAGAGATTTCGACATTTCGTGGACCAGGGATGTGAAAGGGAAAGGAGGAACGCTTGCATTGTGATTCCTCGAATTGAAAAAGCCAGTAGTTCTTTGACATTAAGCATGTGGTCACAGAGTGGTGGTCACGTGGATGGAGGCTAAGGGAGGATCCAGAGCCATTAATCCCTTTTTGTCATTTCAAAAATCGAGAGTTCAAGAGTAAAGGAGTCATGAGATAGGGAGTCCCAACTCGCAATATCGCTAAACCCTAAAAGCATTCGAAGGAATAGCACCAGGTCATAGGACTGGGTCACATGGAGAAGGTTTAAGGGAGGAGACAAGAAGCTGTTAGAAGATTTTGAGGTTCGACATTTCGGAAATTCTGAGGACAAGGAACCGGGGCACTTTGCATTGAAAACCTCGAAGTCGTGAAATGCGAAAGGTGCCTATTTGGCTTGGCTCAAGGTCATAACGACGTGGTCGCTTTGAGGAGGTGAAGCTCACACCTTGTGCTTGTTCACACAAGTGGGGTTTTCAAAGGACCTATGGATCGTTTAGGTTCCAGTTAGAACCCACTGAGCTGTTCTAGCTTAGCCCAGTTGTGGATATCAATCTTGGATGGATCTCGGCCTGAGGGTCAAGGGTCTGCGTCATGTTGTAAGAACTTTTTGTCATAATGAAGTATTAGAACTCTTGTCTAAAACTTATTTTTCTTTATGTGTCTATCATGCCATGCCATTTCTCGTGATTTCTGTACTTGTTGATGGAGTCCCGTGATAAATTGGTCTTCCTCTAGTATTAATAGTTGTTATAGTAATTCTTAACTATGCCAAAATTCGCAAGATCTGTCATCGCAACAATGGGCATACTTGGTACAAGAAACCCCATGGGAATGACTTCTTCTTGACCGAATGTTAACTTAAAGGGTGTTTATCATGTTAACTTCTTGCATGTAGTTCTGTAAGCCCAAAGTGTTGCAAGAATCATTAAATCCCATTCATCTCACCCTATGTTGTACACCTTGGTTTCTCTAGTATCTTGTTGAAGGCCTCCATCCTTCCATTTGCTTGTCGGTGATATGAAGTTCTCTTTTGATGTTGTATCTGGAACTCTTATGTTAGTGTTGCAATTGTCTTGTTCAAAACGTGAGTCCCCTGGTCACTCATAAGTATATTAGGACACCCAAATATTGTAATTATGTTATCAAACAAGAAACACACAATAGTCGGTGTGTTACATTATCTAACTGGTTCTAGTTTTGCCCATCTGTTCAAATATTCTATTGTGATAATTATGTATATGGATCTTGTTCTTCTTATGGGTGGGTTAATTGGTCTGACAAAATACACGTCCCATTTGTGAAATTCTTGTAAGGTCACTTGTGGATTCAAGGAAATATCATTCTTTCGTGATGGTCTTACTACTCTCTGAAAAATGTCGTATCTATGGAAATATTCCTTCACGTCCTTATGGAAGGTAGGCCACCATATCCCTATGCATAATATCTTATGTGTTTTCTCATTTCCTATGTATTTTCCTCCTGCAACTCCATCACGTGCTTCTTCTAAGATCATGGGTCTTTCATGTTTTATCACACATCATCGTAGTATCCCATCTATTCCTAACTTATATAATTTTCCTATGATCAACTAATAATCCGATGCTTTAACCATTAAAGTTTTCTTCTGGGATACTATCATATCAGATGGGGCTACTGATATGCTCAAGTGTTGGAAAATTTATGCAAAATGGTCGTCTTCCATTTAGAATGAAAAAAATGTGCATCTAGTAATCTATTTTCTAGGTTCCCTACATCTTCCCCTGTCAGTATCCGTGAAAAATGGTTTGGTCCTAAATTCCATTTCCTTGGTTTCACAATAACCTCAAAATCATACTCCTAGAATAATAATAATCATCTGCAGATTCTTCCCCCCAACACTGGATTGTTCACTAGATATCTTAGCACATAATGGTATGTATACATCTTGAAGTGGGATCCCAACAAATAATCTATGAACTTTTGTAAAGCATAAACCATTTCCAAGCCTTTCCTTTTTGTCATCATTTAACTTTTCTCAACAGTTGACAACTTCCTTCTGGAAAAAGAAATCATATGATCTAATTCTCCCTCCCTAGGCTGGGATAACACTACACCAATCACTATTGATGATGCATCCACATGGACGTGAATTTTTTTTTTCCAATACGGGAATACCATAATGGGTTTGATTACTAACTTTTGTTTCAATACATCCAAACCCTTATGACAATATTCATTCCACTAAAACTTAGCTTCTTTCTTCAATAACTTCTCCATTGGGGATGCAATATATGCATAACCTTTAATAAATTTCTGGTAGTAACTTGTATTGCCCAATTTTTTCTCAAATGTCACACTAATTCAAGTGGTGTAAAATCAACAATTACAACTATATTGGATGGATCAACTAACAACCCTTGCTTGCATACCATATGACCTATCAGTGTCCCAAATGGTGCGCAAAAAATACATTTCTTCAAATTTAATGAAATATGATATTGTCTACATCTATCAAGAATTAACCTTAGATTTTCTATGTGATCTTTCAACAGGCTAAAGACAATCCAATCATATAGTTACACTTCAAGAAACTGATGAATAAAATCCTTAAAGGTTGCAAAAAACACTTTAGAAAAAACAATAGTTGCATTCTTTAATCCAAAAGACATCACTGTGTACTGGTAGCTTCTCCATTCTATCATAAAGGTCATATTATATCTGTCTTCTAGTGCAATATTTATCTGATAGTATCTTGAAAATATATCGGTGAACAAGCATACATCATGTCCTCCTACATTTTCCAATACTTCATCCATAAAGGGGGTCAATAACGGGTCATGTAAGTCAGAATCATTCAAATTTCTTAATTCCACACAAATTCTAATACCCTCCTTGGACTTATCCACTCAGACTCTATGACGGGTTCAATTATACCAACTTCTATCATCCTATCCAATTCTTCTTTGAATTTTTCCTTGTACTTTTTGTTTAATCTGTAAGGTATTTATATTACTAGCTTAGCATATGGTTTCAATGGGATCTTCATCTCTCCCAATTGTCCATCTATCCCCTTCATCTCTAAAAAGGTGGTTGGAAAAATATCTTGGTATTCGTGCAGTAGGTCTGCAATCTTGTCCACAGTCTCATCATTCCAATAATCCCCAATATTTCGAATCTTTGGATTCTCCTTCATGCGAATGTACACTTTGTGCACTCTTAAAGGATTTGTGTATGCATAAGATTTAAGTGTTGGACCTACTATGTCACGCTCCCATTCAATTTATGATACATGTACAACCAAGTATTTCATCTCTGATGATAGATATTCATGTAACACTGGAAAGGAGGTAATGATTGATAAAAACTTTCAATATATGTTGATAAATCATCTTCCTATCGGTTGAAAAAAATATCAATATGTATGTTACAATCAGATCGTGGCAAGTATAGTTTAGTGGTAAAAGTGTGAATTGTTACATTATGAACTCAAATAGTTGAAGGATCTTTTACATGGATCTTTGATCCATATAAATATTTATATACATATAGGTGAAAGCCCCCCCCTATGAATACCATGGTTTAGGAATAGCATACCTTCTCATAACATGTGTCTGAAATGATGAAAGAGAAACACATTTTTGGTTCTAAGATAACGCCACAAAATAATTTCAAGGTTACAAAAATAACATATCTATGGAGATCCAAAGATAGTTTTTCATCGTGAATAAACCTTTAAATTATGGATGGAATGATCCTAGGTTGAATCCGAATAGCTATAGAGAAATGACTTTGATTTAATTGGGTTATCAACATTTTGTTTGATCTCGGTGGAATTTGTTCTCCTGGGGATCAGAATCAATAAGGTAGGGAATGAAATAGCTAGAAAGATATGTGATTATTTGAAACTTCTAAAATTTTATTTCTATAGGGATCATCTAGAAAGTAAGTAAGTATTCTACGATTATGGTCCTTCACTAAAAAAAGAGAGAAGAGGAGAAAAGAGAATAAACTGACATAGATTCTATGGGTATGATAATAAACTAGGGTTTGATTAGAAAAGAGATAAAAAAGAGAGAGAGAGAAAGAATTGAAATCTCCTTTATTTGATATAAATACTCTGCTTCTTCCGTCATAATGCTCTCTATCCCCCATGAAGGAGCTGAATGGCATGAAATTCTCATGTTCATTTTTGAATTAGAGGCATTGAATAATCAATGTCGAATATAACTGCTAGCCTTCCAAGCCAATGATGCGGGTTTGATTCCCATTTCCCGCTAACAAATATCTACCTATTATCTATCCACCTATATAGATAGAATAGGTAGATACAAAGTGATTTTATATCTATCTATCTATGTATAGAATAGGTATATATAAAGTGATTATATAACACAATTTCACGATTCACTCGAAAACAATTTTGTGTTTCAATGTGAAATAGATTCCATTCTTTTCCTATCCTAACTCATTGTGAATAAAAATGTAGATTGGGATAATGTATGCCAAAGAGAGTGAAAATAAAAAAAATGGAAGAGAGAGAGAGAAAATACATTGTCTAATGGATGGGAAAGAGGTATTCTAAACCTTTGTTATAGGTTCAAATCCGATTGGACGTAATGCCCTTCAATTGTTCTAAATTGTTGTGCAATGTATTGGAACAAATTATTCAGATCTTTTTTGTGTTTCGAATGATCCCACCAAATGACCAAATATTCACTTTTGTTCTTGAAGTACAAAAAAGTTCAGTATGTTCCTTAAGATCCTCTTCCAGAAGGGAATTCACTTCTTTTGTAAATGTACTAGTAGAACACATAATTTTTCTAAACTGATGTTTAATCTTTATAAAATACTCGTGTAAGCAAACAAGAATTTTTCTCACTTGTGCTATCTCTAATATATCCAGGTATCCATTCGTTCTAGTATAAATAGTATCTATTTTTTTCTTCTACTTTCAAAGGAGCCAACTGCTATTGTTTGAGAAACTCACGTAACCATTGACCCCTTGCCAACTAAACTTGAGTATCTTTATCAAGATCAGAAGAAAATTGTGCAAAATCTTCCAACTCTGCAAATTGAGCGAACTCCAATTTCAACTTTCCATCTGATTTTTTCATAGATTTTATCCGAGCTCCAAATCCTACACTAGATATGGAAATACCCACATTAATAGAAGATTGGATTGTGACATTGAATAGATTGGCCGATGGAAATATTTGTTCATCGGTAATGGAAATTGCATTAGTGAGAATTTATAAGTGGAAACATCTCCAACTTGAGTCTCAACTATTGGTAGAGATGTAACACTCCCCTTTTTATCACATGAACTTGTCAGGGTCTCATGGGTTCATGGTTTCTTCCTAGGTCCATAATTTTTCCCTGTCTCTCTCCTTTTCATAGACCAAATCTTAAGTTTTTCCCATTCGGCTTGTAAATTTTCCTCTATTTTCCCTCATTTGTTTGAATGACCTATTTTTCCTTGTTGTCTTACATGAGAAGTCTTGGCCCTAATAGTTTTTGTTTTCTCTAAGGTTGATCATTTTCCTCTTTGTCTCAGTTGCTCGTCCTTTGTCTTTCCAAGCCCTCAACCAGTCATCCAAGTCTTTGTTTATATAGGCCGCAACCGTAGGCTCAAGGTGTAGCACTCAGAGCGACCCATTCTAGACTCAAATCAATCAAGGAAACAAGTTTATATTTCACTAGTGAAGATTCCATTAAAATTTCAGATTAACAGCCCTCAGGCGATTAGGATTATAAAGTTGCACAAATTTTAACGTCAGAAAGAGGTCTGAAGTTGAATATTAAATGTCATGTGTCCTTCCTCAATGCACGGGCACAATATATTTCAGATTTTGGGTTTCAGGATTATGGGAGCTTCTCCCTTTGACTTTCCCCGAATCCCAAAGTCCCAAAATCTCTGAGCAAAGGTTAAATATGGACTATAGATCTCATTAGGAGAGATAAATGGTGGAAAATAATCGTGGGAATCAGGAGTTCAAAATATTGTTAAATTTGTTCGTCAAAGTTCCGAACTTCTGAAACCTGAAATCAACAGAAGTCGTCTGATTTAGAGGGACATGTGGCACAAGATCCGAGAACTCACGATTTCAGGAATTCAAGGTTCTAGCATGGAGCATGATGCAAGTTTGCGAAGTGAGAAATCATGAAGTGCCCAGGAATTGGGACCATGGTCATAGCCCATGGTCATATGGAAAGCAGGTCCATAAAAAAAGGTGAGAAATCATCATGTGGAGCTGGTAGCTCGACGTTCCAAGGAAGAAATCAGAGCCGTCGGATGCAAAGCAGATCCAACTTTCACTCTGAGACAGGTGATTTGGTCAAAGTAGGCATCTGGAAGTCTGTGGTATAGTGTTGTAAAAATATCCGAAGGGAGAAATCACGAAGCACCTTTGGAGCTAAGCCTAGGGTCATAAGCTGAGGTCACGTGAAAGGCGTGCTTAGAAAAGGTCGACACCGGAAGCTTTGGGAGCGTAAAGAAAAGTTTTTAGATTTCATGAGATCTGCAACAAAGGTTGAAAATCGCTCGTATTGGTCACAGAAAATGATATGCATGGCCTCGAGGCATCGATATTGACTCAAAGAAGTTATGGGAACTGCATGGAACATTCATGGGTGTCAGGCTTCGTCCTAATCCTGATGAAAGTAGTTAATGGAAATGGGGGAGGTGGTTAAAACCTCATCTCACCCCCTAAATGGAAGGTATGGAATGTTAGGTTGTGGGGACTGAGCCGTCAGCCTGTGGTAATCTTATGCATAGATTTTCCTACAGAAATCATGTTGATCTTAGCTCGTGTTTGACTGAAGAATTCCTAATTAGTCTGACAGAGAAGATGCATAAGGAAAGCCTTGAACACATGGTCTCGATTGTGCTCTTGGTAGTGGTGAATTATTTTGAGTATAAATAGATAGTTTTCATATTTCTTTAAGGTCTTCAATTGGTTGAGCAGAGTTCAGATTAATAGAAGTCAACATCTTTTCATCTCTTTGTAAAAACTATGCTAAAACACTCGGGCATGGAGGATCCAACCGAGGGTTGTTATGTTATTGTAATGTATGTTTGATTGCAGTGGTATCGTGACCGGTTTTAGCCAGCTTCCTTGTGATCTTTTCCCCTCTTACACTGAATGGCTCGGGCATGGAGGATCCAGTTGAGTTGTTGTAGCTGCATGGTGATGTAGGTTTGATCATTGTGTTGTTGTCACCGTGTTGTTTGGACATATTTCAGTGTCTAAATCTTAAGCTTAAGAGTGATCTTGAGTTAGAGTTTTTCTTCTCGAAGCTGCTTGAAATCTTGATGCTCATATCATCCTTGTTCACCTTTCTCACTAAGTCTTCCCTTTGCTCACACTTAAACTCAATTCACTAACTAAAGTTAGTTGTGGCCCTCACTTCCCTCTACATTTCTTGTCCATTTCTGTGTTGAACATCATTCATATATTGATTTTCTTCCGTTGACCTCCACTCTTATAAAACCAACATCCACCAAAAAATATGATGGGTAATAGGCTTATCCTCCCACAATCTGAGGGTGAATTTCAGTGCTAACATTCATGGTGTCGTTGTCGAGGAACGAATTGAAGACATTTCTCTGGGTAAGAAAGAAAAATAAATTATGATTCTGAAGGTGCATTAGAAATCAGTACCATTGAATATTGCATATCTTTCACCTAGAGACTCCATTGTTTCAGTTGTGGCTCCCAAAACAAGACACACGAGGTCCACTCCGCAGTTGCCTCTAGCAACATCTAAATCTGACCCAGAGAAAATTATTAGAAAAGGAAAGACCTCTCAAGAAGGTACCTCAACTTCTGTACCAGGCGATTCTGGTATTTACATAATCCTTCTTTAAAAACTCCATTAACTGTTTCTAGTTCTCCTATTCTACCATCTGTTGGAGTTTCAAGAATTTTAAATTTTTGGATTTTTCTTGTTGATTTCTCCCCTCCTAACTAGGTTTACAAGGAAAAAGATTCGACACCCCTATTTCCCCTGATATCATACAGTGGGTTAGACCCAAGACCTCAGAAGATTTTCCCACTCCAGGCTTTACTTCTCCTCCCCCTATTAGAATTGTTGCATATACAGAAGGGGAAACTTATTTCCCCTCGAGCCCTATAGCGTTTTCCCCCAACACTCAGTTGTTTCCGCTTTCTTCCAGAAATACAGTCCCAGTTTCCCCTATTCAAACCCCATCTCCCCTCGGTTCTCCTCCAGTTCACATCCCAATGGTGGGTGTTAATCCTCCTAGGAACAGGATGGATAAGATATTGGTTGCTAGAAACGCCCCACTGGTTTTACCCTAGCCTATGAATTATCTTCCATCCACATAATATCTTAAATACACACCCCAGTTCATGGGGGAGGGAGACATGACTGCAGAAGATCACCTTTTATCCTTTTATATATTTTCAGAGATTCAGGCCATCAAAAATGAAGATGTGTGGATGAGTGCTTTTGTGCAGAGCCTTGATGGTGATGTTAGAGATTGGTTCAAGGACTTGCCTCCTAGATCTGTTGATGGGATTTCTGCTCTGGATGATTCATTCTTAAGACATTGGGGGAATAAAAAATATCTCCTTTATTATGTTACAAAATTTGGGGCACATAAGAGAGAAGAGGAGGAAGTTGTTTCAAAATTATTGAAGAGATTTAATAAGATGTATAAAAATTTTCTCGCTGAAATTAAGACTACACAAACCTATGAAGATTTGACTTCTAGTTCCTCTACTTCCCCCCCTCAAATGGATGAAGTGACCAAGCTACTAAAATAACTTTCTTCTAGAATGTAAAGGCTGGAATTGGAAGGAAAACAGAGCTATAGGAATCCTCAAAATGTTGATAATAGGGGTAGTTTAAAAAGACCAAACAATGCCCCTCGGATAATCCAAAGAGAACAAGGGAATAGTGACATAGATGATCATATAATGCAATATCCTATCCAAAATAACCTTGTTACTGGTGAAGAAGGAGAGGAAGAAGAGCTTGATCCTAAAATCCGTTGTCTTGGAGACACCTCCTCATTTCCTCATTTAACCCAAGTTGCATATGAGGAGTCTCTCATGGATAGTCAACTAAATGATATGAATAAAGGAGAAAGGAACGAAAAAAATCCAAACAGATATAACCTTAAGTACAAGAAGAAATAAGGAAAGCCTGACATTCCTGATGATCATGTTAGAACCAAAAAACTAGCTAAAAATGTAGCAGATAGCGTTAAAGAAAAGGAGGCAAACCCACCAGTGGTCAAAAGCTCAATCCCAGAAGTGAAGGAGATTCTGAAGTCTCCCTCCTCTTTCAACTTTGAGCATGATATTCAAAATATTAGGGTACATGTACCTCTTTCATAGTTAGTCGAGCATGAGGGATTCAAAAGGTGCCTCTCCAAAATATTGCAGCCCGAACCTTCATGTCATTNTTCCAAGGGAAGGGAAGAGGCGCAAGCTCAAGAGGAGGAGCACAACTACAGTTGGATTGGCACTGGAAGGAAAGATCTAGACCGTTGAATCTTCATCTAGGCACATAGGAGGAGAGAGCGCAAGGAGGATAGATCTAAACCGTTAGATCTAACGCCAATACTCAAAAATCGTTGGATCAGGTGAAGGCGCAAGGGGTTTAAACCCTTGGATATCCACACATTTGGGAATCGGGGGTTAGAGGAGTAGAGGAGGTTGCACCCCATACTTGCAATCGTCGAAATCACGCCAGCCATTGGATCTAGAGTGTATTGGCCTGAGAGCCTCTAGATCAAGGATACATGCATGAGATTTAGTCCCTAGGAGGTGTACATCATATTAGATTGTGATTGTCAGAACTCGTGCAAAGGACTAATAGCCATCGGATCTCGAAAGAGGAGAATGAGGTTTAGCCCTCGTAGAAGCAAAGGAGAGGACTTGAAAAAATCCTGAAAGCATTGTGACCATACACAGGAGGACACGTGGCAAGGAATCAAGGTTTCAGGAAAAATACTGAAAGATTTCAAGCCATCGATCTAGTTAGATCGTGGTCATCGATTCCAAAAGGACCTGGGCCTTTGATCTCTCAGTAGAGAGATTTCGACATTTCGTGGACCAGGGATGTGAAAGGGAAAGGAGGAACGCTTGCATTGTGATTCCTCGAATTGAAAAAGCCAGTAGTTCTTTGACATTAAGCATGTGGTCACAGAGTGGTGGTCACGTGGATGGAGGCTAAGGGAGGATCCAGAGCCATTAATCCCTTTTTGTCATTTCAAAAATCGAGAGTTCAAGAGTAAAGGAGTCATGAGATAGGGAGTCCCAACTCGCAATATCGCTAAACCCTAAAAGCATTCGAAGGAATAGCACCAGGTCATAGGACTGGGTCACATGGAGAAGGTTTAAGGGAGGAGACAAGAAGCTGTTAGAAGATTTTGAGGTTCGACATTTCGGAAATTCTGAGGACAAGGAACCGGGGCACTTTGCATTGAAAACCTCGAAGTCGTGAAATGCGAAAGGTGCCTATTTGGCTTGGCTCAAGGTCATAACGACGTGGTCGCTTTGAGGAGGTGAAGCTCACACCTTGTGCTTGTTCACACAAGTGGGGTTTTCAAAGGACCTATGGATCGTTTAGGTTCCAGTTAGAACCCACTGAGCTGTTCTAGCTTAGCCCAGTTGTGGATATCAATCTTGGATGGATCTCGGCCTGAGGGTCAAGGGTCTGCGTCATGTTGTAAGAACTTTTTGTCATAATGAAGTATTAGAACTCTTGTCTAAAACTTATTTTTCTTTATGTGTCTATCATGCCATGCCATTTCTCGTGATTTCTGTACTTGTTGATGGAGTCCCGTGATAAATTGGTCTTCCTCTAGTATTAATAGTTGTTATAGTAATTCTTAACTATGCCAAAATTCGCAAGATCTGTCATCGCAACAATGGGCATACTTGGTACAAGAAACCCCATGGGAATGACTTCTTCTTGACCGAATGTTAACTTAAAGGGTGTTTATCATGTTAACTTCTTGCATGTAGTTCTGTAAGCCCAAAGTGTTGCAAGAATCATTAAATCCCATTCATCTCACCCTATGTTGTACACCTTGGTTTCTCTAGTATCTTGTTGAAGGCCTCCATCCTTCCATTTGCTTGTCGGTGATATGAAGTTCTCTTTTGATGTTGTATCTGGAACTCTTATGTTAGTGTTGCAATTGTCTTGTTCAAAACGTGAGTCCCCTGGTCACTCATAAGTATATTAGGACACCCAAATATTGTAATTATGTTATCAAACAAGAAACACACAATAGTCGGTGTGTTACATTATCTAACTGGTTCTAGTTTTGCCCATCTGTTCAAATATTCTATTGTGATAATTATGTATATGGATCTTGTTCTTCTTATGGGTGGGTTAATTGGTCTGACAAAATACACGTCCCATTTGTGAAATTCTTGTAAGGTCACTTGTGGATTCAAGGAAATATCATTCTTTCGTGATGGTCTTACTACTCTCTGAAAAATGTCGTATCTATGGAAATATTCCTTCACGTCCTTATGGAAGGTAGGCCACCATATCCCTATGCATAATATCTTATGTGTTTTCTCATTTCCTATGTATTTTCCTCCTGCAACTCCATCACGTGCTTCTTCTAAGATCATGGGTCTTTCATGTTTTATCACACATCATCGTAGTATCCCATCTATTCCTAACTTATATAATTTTCCTATGATCAACTAATAATCCGATGCTTTAACCATTAAAGTTTTCTTCTGGGATACTATCATATCAGATGGGGCTACTGATATGCTCAAGTGTTGGAAAATTTATGCAAAATGGTCGTCTTCCATTTAGAATGAAAAAAATGTGCATCTAGTAATCTATTTTCTAGGTTCCCTACATCTTCCCCTGTCAGTATCCGTGAAAAATGGTTTGGTCCTAAATTCCATTTCCTTGGTTTCACAATAACCTCAAAATCATACTCCTAGAATAATAATAATCATCTGCAGATTCTTCCCCCCAACACTGGATTGTTCACTAGATATCTTAGCACATAATGGTATGTATACATCTTGAAGTGGGATCCCAACAAATAATCTATGAACTTTTGTAAAGCATAAACCATTTCCAAGCCTTTCCTTTTTGTCATCATTTAACTTTTCTCAACAGTTGACAACTTCCTTCTGGAAAAAGAAATCATATGATCTAATTCTCCCTCCCTAGGCTGGGATAACACTACACCAATCACTATTGATGATGCATCCACATGGACGTGAATTTTTTTTTTCCAATACGGGAATACCATAATGGGTTTGATTACTAACTTTTGTTTCAATACATCCAAACCCTTATGACAATATTCATTCCACTAAAACTTAGCTTCTTTCTTCAATAACTTCTCCATTGGGGATGCAATATATGCATAACCTTTAATAAATTTCTGGTAGTAACTTGTATTGCCCAATTTTTTCTCAAATGTCACACTAATTCAAGTGGTGTAAAATCAACAATTACAACTATATTGGATGGATCAACTAACAACCCTTGCTTGCATACCATATGACCTATCAGTGTCCCAAATGGTGCGCAAAAAATACATTTCTTCAAATTTAATGAAATATGATATTGTCTACATCTATCAAGAATTAACCTTAGATTTTCTATGTGATCTTTCAACAGGCTAAAGACAATCCAATCATATAGTTACACTTCAAGAAACTGATGAATAAAATCCTTAAAGGTTGCAAAAAACACTTTAGAAAAAACAATAGTTGCATTCTTTAATCCAAAAGACATCACTGTGTACTGGTAGCTTCTCCATTCTATCATAAAGGTCATATTATATCTGTCTTCTAGTGCAATATTTATCTGATAGTATCTTGAAAATATATCGGTGAACAAGCATACATCATGTCCTCCTACATTTTCCAATACTTCATCCATAAAGGGGGTCAATAACGGGTCATGTAAGTCAGAATCATTCAAATTTCTTAATTCCACACAAATTCTAATACCCTCCTTGGACTTATCCACTCAGACTCTATGACGGGTTCAATTATACCAACTTCTATCATCCTATCCAATTCTTCTTTGAATTTTTCCTTGTACTTTTTGTTTAATCTGTAAGGTATTTATATTACTAGCTTAGCATATGGTTTCAATGGGATCTTCATCTCTCCCAATTGTCCATCTATCCCCTTCATCTCTAAAAAGGTGGTTGGAAAAATATCTTGGTATTCGTGCAGTAGGTCTGCAATCTTGTCCACAGTCTCATCATTCCAATAATCCCCAATATTTCGAATCTTTGGATTCTCCTTCATGCGAATGTACACTTTGTGCACTCTTAAAGGATTTGTGTATGCATAAGATTTAAGTGTTGGACCTACTATGTCACGCTCCCATTCAATTTATGATACATGTACAACCAAGTATTTCATCTCTGATGATAGATATTCATGTAACACTGGAAAGGAGGTAATGATTGATAAAAACTTTCAATATATGTTGATAAATCATCTTCCTATCGGTTGAAAAAAATATCAATATGTATGTTACAATCAGATCGTGGCAAGTATAGTTTAGTGGTAAAAGTGTGAATTGTTACATTATGAACTCAAATAGTTGAAGGATCTTTTACATGGATCTTTGATCCATATAAATATTTATATACATATAGGTGAAAGCCCCCCCCTATGAATACCATGGTTTAGGAATAGCATACCTTCTCATAACATGTGTCTGAAATGATGAAAGAGAAACACATTTTTGGTTCTAAGATAACGCCACAAAATAATTTCAAGGTTACAAAAATAACATATCTATGGAGATCCAAAGATAGTTTTTCATCGTGAATAAACCTTTAAATTATGGATGGAATGATCCTAGGTTGAATCCGAATAGCTATAGAGAAATGACTTTGATTTAATTGGGTTATCAACATTTTGTTTGATCTCGGTGGAATTTGTTCTCCTGGGGATCAGAATCAATAAGGTAGGGAATGAAATAGCTAGAAAGATATGTGATTATTTGAAACTTCTAAAATTTTATTTCTATAGGGATCATCTAGAAAGTAAGTAAGTATTCTACGATTATGGTCCTTCACTAAAAAAAGAGAGAAGAGGAGAAAAGAGAATAAACTGACATAGATTCTATGGGTATGATAATAAACTAGGGTTTGATTAGAAAAGAGATAAAAAAGAGAGAGAGAGAAAGAATTGAAATCTCCTTTATTTGATATAAATACTCTGCTTCTTCCGTCATAATGCTCTCTATCCCCCATGAAGGAGCTGAATGGCATGAAATTCTCATGTTCATTTTTGAATTAGAGGCATTGAATAATCAATGTCGAATATAACTGCTAGCCTTCCAAGCCAATGATGCGGGTTTGATTCCCATTTCCCGCTAACAAATATCTACCTATTATCTATCCACCTATATAGATAGAATAGGTAGATACAAAGTGATTTTATATCTATCTATCTATGTATAGAATAGGTATATATAAAGTGATTATATAACACAATTTCACGATTCACTCGAAAACAATTTTGTGTTTCAATGTGAAATAGATTCCATTCTTTTCCTATCCTAACTCATTGTGAATAAAAATGTAGATTGGGATAATGTATGCCAAAGAGAGTGAAAATAAAAAAAATGGAAGAGAGAGAGAGAAAATACATTGTCTAATGGATGGGAAAGAGGTATTCTAAACCTTTGTTATAGGTTCAAATCCGATTGGACGTAATGCCCTTCAATTGTTCTAAATTGTTGTGCAATGTATTGGAACAAATTATTCAGATCTTTTTTGTGTTTCGAATGATCCCACCAAATGACCAAATATTCACTTTTGTTCTTGAAGTACAAAAAAGTTCAGTATGTTCCTTAAGATCCTCTTCCAGAAGGGAATTCACTTCTTTTGTAAATGTACTAGTAGAACACATAATTTTTCTAAACTGATGTTTAATCTTTATAAAATACTCGTGTAAGCAAACAAGAATTTTTCTCACTTGTGCTATCTCTAATATATCCAGGTATCCATTCGTTCTAGTATAAATAGTATCTATTTTTTTCTTCTACTTTCAAAGGAGCCAACTGCTATTGTTTGAGAAACTCACGTAACCATTGACCCCTTGCCAACTAAACTTGAGTATCTTTATCAAGATCAGAAGAAAATTGTGCAAAATCTTCCAACTCTGCAAATTGAGCGAACTCCAATTTCAACTTTCCATCTGATTTTTTCATAGATTTTATCCGAGCTCCAAATCCTACACTAGATATGGAAATACCCACATTAATAGAAGATTGGATTGTGACATTGAATAGATTGGCCGATGGAAATATTTGTTCATCGGTAATGGAAATTGCATTAGTGAGAATTTATAAGTGGAAACATCTCCAACTTGAGTCTCAACTATTGGTAGAGATGTAACACTCCCCTTTTTATCACATGAACTTGTCAGGGTCTCATGGGTTCATGGTTTCTTCCTAGGTCCATAATTTTTCCCTGTCTCTCTCCTTTTCATAGACCAAATCTTAAGTTTTTCCCATTCGGCTTGTAAATTTTCCTCTATTTTCCCTCATTTGTTTGAATGACCTATTTTTCCTTGTTGTCTTACATGAGAAGTCTTGGCCCTAATAGTTTTTGTTTTCTCTAAGGTTGATCATTTTCCTCTTTGTCTCAGTTGCTCGTCCTTTGTCTTTCCAAGCCCTCAACCAGTCATCCAAGTCTTTGTTTATATAGGCCGCAACCGTAGGCTCAAGGTGTAGCACTCAGAGCGACCCATTCTAGACTCAAATCAATCAAGGAAACAAGTTTATATTTCACTAGTGAAGATTCCATTAAAATTTCAGATTAACAGCCCTCAGGCGATTAGGATTATAAAGTTGCACAAATTTTAACGTCAGAAAGAGGTCTGAAGTTGAATATTAAATGTCATGTGTCCTTCCTCAATGCACGGGCACAATATATTTCAGATTTTGGGTTTCAGGATTATGGGAGCTTCTCCCTTTGACTTTCCCCGAATCCCAAAGTCCCAAAATCTCTGAGCAAAGGTTAAATATGGACTATAGATCTCATTAGGAGAGATAAATGGTGGAAAATAATCGTGGGAATCAGGAGTTCAAAATATTGTTAAATTTGTTCGTCAAAGTTCCGAACTTCTGAAACCTGAAATCAACAGAAGTCGTCTGATTTAGAGGGACATGTGGCACAAGATCCGAGAACTCACGATTTCAGGAATTCAAGGTTCTAGCATGGAGCATGATGCAAGTTTGCGAAGTGAGAAATCATGAAGTGCCCAGGAATTGGGACCATGGTCATAGCCCATGGTCATATGGAAAGCAGGTCCATAAAAAAAGGTGAGAAATCATCATGTGGAGCTGGTAGCTCGACGTTCCAAGGAAGAAATCAGAGCCGTCGGATGCAAAGCAGATCCAACTTTCACTCTGAGACAGGTGATTTGGTCAAAGTAGGCATCTGGAAGTCTGTGGTATAGTGTTGTAAAAATATCCGAAGGGAGAAATCACGAAGCACCTTTGGAGCTAAGCCTAGGGTCATAAGCTGAGGTCACGTGAAAGGCGTGCTTAGAAAAGGTCGACACCGGAAGCTTTGGGAGCGTAAAGAAAAGTTTTTAGATTTCATGAGATCTGCAACAAAGGTTGAAAATCGCTCGTATTGGTCACAGAAAATGATATGCATGGCCTCGAGGCATCGATATTGACTCAAAGAAGTTATGGGAACTGCATGGAACATTCATGGGTGTCAGGCTTCGTCCTAATCCTGATGAAAGTAGTTAATGGAAATGGGGGAGGTGGTTAAAACCTCATCTCACCCCCTAAATGGAAGGTATGGAATGTTAGGTTGTGGGGACTGAGCCGTCAGCCTGTGGTAATCTTATGCATAGATTTTCCTACAGAAATCATGTTGATCTTAGCTCGTGTTTGACTGAAGAATTCCTAATTAGTCTGACAGAGAAGATGCATAAGGAAAGCCTTGAACACATGGTCTCGATTGTGCTCTTGGTAGTGGTGAATTATTTTGAGTATAAATAGATAGTTTTCATATTTCTTTAAGGTCTTCAATTGGTTGAGCAGAGTTCAGATTAATAGAAGTCAACATCTTTTCATCTCTTTGTAAAAACTATGCTAAAACACTCGGGCATGGAGGATCCAACCGAGGGTTGTTATGTTATTGTAATGTATGTTTGATTGCAGTGGTATCGTGACCGGTTTTAGCCAGCTTCCTTGTGATCTTTTCCCCTCTTACACTGAATGGCTCGGGCATGGAGGATCCAGTTGAGTTGTTGTAGCTGCATGGTGATGTAGGTTTGATCATTGTGTTGTTGTCACCGTGTTGTTTGGACATATTTCAGTGTCTAAATCTTAAGCTTAAGAGTGATCTTGAGTTAGAGTTTTTCTTCTCGAAGCTGCTTGAAATCTTGATGCTCATATCATCCTTGTTCACCTTTCTCACTAAGTCTTCCCTTTGCTCACACTTAAACTCAATTCACTAACTAAAGTTAGTTGTGGCCCTCACTTCCCTCTACATTTCTTGTCCATTTCTGTGTTGAACATCATTCATATATTGATTTTCTTCCGTTGACCTCCACTCTTATAAAACCAACATCCACCAAAAAATATGATGGGTAATAGGCTTATCCTCCCACAATCTGAGGGTGAATTTCAGTGCTAACATTCATGGTGTCGTTGTCGAGGAACGAATTGAAGACATTTCTCTGGGTAAGAAAGAAAAATAAATTATGATTCTGAAGGTGCATTAGAAATCAGTACCATTGAATATTGCATATCTTTCACCTAGAGACTCCATTGTTTCAGTTGTGGCTCCCAAAACAAGACACACGAGGTCCACTCCGCAGTTGCCTCTAGCAACATCTAAATCTGACCCAGAGAAAATTATTAGAAAAGGAAAGACCTCTCAAGAAGGTACCTCAACTTCTGTACCAGGCGATTCTGGTATTTACATAATCCTTCTTTAAAAACTCCATTAACTGTTTCTAGTTCTCCTATTCTACCATCTGTTGGAGTTTCAAGAATTTTAAATTTTTGGATTTTTCTTGTTGATTTCTCCCCTCCTAACTAGGTTTACAAGGAAAAAGATTCGACACCCCTATTTCCCCTGATATCATACAGTGGGTTAGACCCAAGACCTCAGAAGATTTTCCCACTCCAGGCTTTACTTCTCCTCCCCCTATTAGAATTGTTGCATATACAGAAGGGGAAACTTATTTCCCCTCGAGCCCTATAGCGTTTTCCCCCAACACTCAGTTGTTTCCGCTTTCTTCCAGAAATACAGTCCCAGTTTCCCCTATTCAAACCCCATCTCCCCTCGGTTCTCCTCCAGTTCACATCCCAATGGTGGGTGTTAATCCTCCTAGGAACAGGATGGATAAGATATTGGTTGCTAGAAACGCCCCACTGGTTTTACCCTAGCCTATGAATTATCTTCCATCCACATAATATCTTAAATACACACCCCAGTTCATGGGGGAGGGAGACATGACTGCAGAAGATCACCTTTTATCCTTTTATATATTTTCAGAGATTCAGGCCATCAAAAATGAAGATGTGTGGATGAGTGCTTTTGTGCAGAGCCTTGATGGTGATGTTAGAGATTGGTTCAAGGACTTGCCTCCTAGATCTGTTGATGGGATTGTTGCTCTGTATGATTCATTCTTGAGACATTGGGGGAATAAAAAATATCTCCTTTATTATGTTACAAAATTTGGGGCACATAAGAGAGAAGAGGAGGAAGTTGTTTCAAAATTCTTGAAGAGATTTAATAAGATGTATAAAAATTTTCTCGCTGAAATTAAGACTACACAAACCTATGAAGATTTGACTTCTAGTTCCTCTACATCCCCCCCTCAAATGGATGAAGTGACCAAGCTACTAAAATCACTTTCTTCTAGAATGTAAAGGCTGGAATTGGAAGGAAAACAGAGCTATAGGAATCCTCAAAATGTTGATAATAGGGGTAGTTACAAAAGACCAAACAATGCTCCTCGGATAATCCAAAGAGACCAAGGGAATAGGGACATAGATGATCATATAATTCAATATCCTATCCAAAATAACCTTGTTACTGGTGAAGAAGGAGAGGAAGAAGAGCTTGATCCTAAAATCCGTTGTCTTGGAGACGCCTCCTCATTTCCTCATTTAACCCAAGTTGCATATGAGGAGTCTCTCATGGATAGTCAACTAAATGATATGAATAAAGGAGAAAGGAACGACAAAAATACAAACAGATATAACCTTAAGTACAAGAAGAAATAAGGAAAGCCTGACATTCCTGATGATCATGTTAGAACCAAAAAACTAGCTAAAAATGTAGCAGATAGCATTAAAGAAAAGGAGGCAAACCCACCAGTGGTCAAAAGCTCAATCCCAGAAGTGAAGGAGATTCTGAAGTCTCCCTCCTCTTTCAAATTTGAGCATGATATTCAAAATATTAGGGTACATGTACCTCTTTCATAGTTAGTCGAGCATGAGGGATTCAAAAGGTGCCTCTCCAAAATATTGCAGCCCGAACCTTCATGTCATTCCACAGACTCAGTCAACCTCCAAGATGAAAAGCCAGTTGTCATACTAGAACCTTTGGTAGAGGATAGAGATGGTTCATCACCTCCTTTTTATACATCATTGAATATTCATGACAAAGTATTGCACAACTACTTGATGGATTCAGGGTCATCTCACAATCTCATGCCTAAAATTGTCATGGATGAAATTGGGTTGGAGGTTACAAAAACCTACCACAACCTATATTCATTTGATTCTAGGAAGGTGAAACGCCTCAGGGTGATTAAAGACCTGATTGTATCCTTGTTACAACTACCAATGAAAAGTGTGGTCATGGACATAGTGGTAGTTGATGTCCCTCCTAAGTTAAGGATACTCTTGTCTAGATCATGGATCAAAAGACTGGGGGAAACTTTGCAGATGGATCTATCATATGCCACCATTCCTGTGTTTAGAGGGGAAGATAGAAGGATTTATAGAGAAGAAGAATCCCATCAAACACCCCATTTTCTCAGTCGATACTGATTTAAGAACCAATATTTTGCAGCTCTCTGATGTTCCTCAACCTCCTATTGAAATTAGAAAGCAACCTAATACCTTTTGCAAAGATCCTCCCCCTAAGACCTGTGTGTGGAAAATGTTTTTCTATGGAGCCTCTTCTAAGGAAGTGTTGGTGTTGGAGTAGTTTTTATTTCCCCCACCGAAGAGACCATATCTCTATCCTACAATTTGTAATTTGAAACAAAAAACAACGTGGTAGAATATGAGGCTCTTGTCTTGGGTTTGAGAGCTGCCAAGGATATGAAAGTTGAGGAGCTAGCAGTGTTTTTAGATGCTAAGCTAATCGTTCATCAAATAAAAAATATGTATCAAGCTAAGCACCCAAGGTTACGAGCCTATAGAAATGAGGTGTGGGATATGATTGACAGTTTCTTCTTGGATTTTAATATTTCATTTATTCCAAGGGATGAGAACTCTGTGGAAGATTACTTGGCGGTCTCAACAAGAAATTTTAAGGTCCCTTTGCCCCCCAAACTAAAGTATGAGGTGGAGATAAAATATATACCCTCTATTCCTGACAATGTAAAGCATTGGAAGGTCTTTGAGGATGATATTTAGAGAAAAAAGTTCCTTGAGACTGTGGATGAATTTTCTGATATGCATATTGATCAGGATTAGGATGTCGAAGAAATCCCTCAACCTGATGTTCTCATGAATAAGATTTCTAACCATCATACTTTTCAGTTGCCTAGCAACCATATGACAAAGGGACTTGTCCCTTTGGAGAGATTGTTTGACATAAATAATGTTGCTGTAAAAGTTGAAGGATCAACTGAAGAGGATGATGCGACTGAATGCAATGTAGGGATGGAGGAGGATCCCAAATGGGCCAAATTTTCTAATCGCTTATCAAAGGAGAAAAGTGTTGAGTATTTCAGACTTTTAAAGGAGTTAGCGGATTTGTTTGCTTGGACATACGAGGATTTGAGAACATATGATACTAGCATCATTGAACACAAAATCCCTTTGAAATAAGATGCTAAGCCGTTCAAGTAGAAGCTCAGACAAATAAACCCCATGTTCTTGTCGATTATGGAAAGGGAAGTGAAGAAGCTGCTAGATGCATAGATCATCATCCCCTTGAGGTTTTCAGAGCGGGTGGCTAATTTGGTTCCTGTCAGGAAGAAGAATGGGGAAATCTGCTTGTGTGTCAATTTTAGAAATTTGAACAAAAGCTCCCAAAAGGATAATTACCCCTTGTCCAAAATGGAGCACATTTTGCAGAGAGTGATAGGTTCATCTAGGATGTCTATGGTTGATGGTTTTTCCGGGTACAACCAGATCTCTGTCTTTCCTGAAGATAGAGAGAAGACAATTTTCATGACTCCTTGGGGAAGATTCATGTATGCTAAAATGCCCTTTGGATTGATGAATGCGAGAGCGACCTTCCAGCGAGCTATGGAAATTGCCTTCATTGAAGAAAAGGATAAATTTGTAGTCATATATATGGATGACATTACAGTATTCTCTAGGTCTGATAAAGAGCATTGTTATCATCTAAGGAAGGTTTTCCTGAAGTGAAGAAGGTTTGGTCTCTCCCTCAATCCCAAGAAGTTTTTATTTTCCATCCAAGAGGGAAAATTGTTAGGGAATATTGTGTGAGCTGAAGGGGTGAAAATTGATCCAAGCCGAGTAGAGGCCATCCAGTCCTTGTCTTTTCCCAGAACCAAGAAAGAGGTTCGGTCTTTCTTGGGTAAAATCAATTTTCTGAGGAGATTCATTTCTAATTTTGTTGAGTTGGTTAAAGACATTACAACCATGCTCAGAAAGGGGGATGAAGTGAAGTGGATTGTTGAGTCCAGAAATTCTTTCAATCAAATAAAGTGGGCGATGACTGAAGCACCTGTGCTCATCATCCCAGACTATTCCAAGGAATTTCTGATATTTTCCTTCACTTCATCAGAGACATTAGTTGTTATTTTTATATAGACAAATTCATATGGGTTGGAACAACCTATTTCCTTTTTCAGTAGAGCTCCGAGATATGCAAAAACGAGATATGATATCATGGAAAAGAAGGCTTATGCTTTGGTGAAATCCCTCAAGGATTTCATAATCTATATTCTGCACTCGAAAATCATTGCATATGTCCCCTCGGATTTAGTAAAGGA
>JZKD02S1773046.1:42347-56074 GCA_000966675.3 Picea glauca | reverse complement strand
ATGAAAACCTGAAAAACTCATTTTTATTCTATCCTAAGACAGTGAGAGCTATTGTCTTTTGATTTTTATGATTTTATGAAAAAGAAATAAAATAAAAACTATCTAAACTAAACAAATAATATACTAAATCTAACTACACATCTAAACTACAAATATATCTAACTAAACTACTTAAACTATACTAACAAATTAACTATCAAATAAATAACAAACTAACCTGAAGTAACGCTTCAGGTTTGTCCTGTGTGTAATGATTGTCTTAGCTGATTGGAGGGAAGAAACCTGCACCGGATTATCCACGAGCTTCTCATAAACTAGAAGTAGCTTTGCTCTTCTAATGTAATTAGAGGAAAAACAAGACATCAAAATTTACAGTAACCTTATGAATTATAAATCTTCACAGTTAGATAAATCTGTATGCAAAGATCTATACAAAATGATCCAATTAACGAAGAAGAGAAATCTATGATTCATTAACTGAAACAAGGTGATTGTTGTACATTAAAAATGATGAAAGAGATCAGATATGGATAGCACATTAATCAAATCATATCATCCTGCAATAGATTATGATAGCTAAGGTAGTCTATAATCAACTGCAAACTGATATATATAAAACTTGAAACAAAATTTGGATATATTGAAAGCGAAAGATGTTACAAGACATCAACTCTCGTCTCAGTTTGTATCATAAATCCATAGCTTGGTTCTCCCACAAGTGAGAATGCTCCTTATTACAAAAAATAATAAGTATTTAAAGATCTCCCACAGGGTAAAACATCCCTATGGAAGTTATCAAAACTGTTTACACAAATCTGGGAAAATATCCCGAGTTTGACTAAACTAACAACCTAAAATAAAAACTATATCACACAAATATCTCCTAGACTGCCATAGCATGCCCAATGCAATTTGAATGTACCTAAAAGAGGACAAAAATGGACAATTTAAGAGGATATTTTGTTGATGAAATTGATAAAAATCTAATTCTAAAGACTAGCTACAGAATCTTGCGATTCTGTAGCTGGTCTAAATCAAACACAGAATCGTATTAAAATCATTTCGAATCTTAAAAAATTAAATTCAAACTATTAAACAATTATCTAATTGCTATTTTGAAAGACAAACGAGTTATTCAAATCAAAATTGTTATACTAATTTGAGCTCAAATAAGACTAAGATCAATCAAATGATTACAGAGATGCATGTACTCTGTTCCATATGTTATCACCAATTCGGGTATACACAATCATATTGGATAACCGATAGCAATGAAATCGATTCATGAACCAATTGAAATAAACACAATAAATTGCTTCAACTATCCACAAGATCACTTTGAATCCAAACCAAATCAACATGATTGTTTTCAAATTGATATAACTGTATTAAATACAGCGAACGATCCATGCTTTTAGGGAATCAAATGAAAACTGGTATGTAAATTATCACAAACGAAATCATAATGGAATTAATCAGTTAATAACAGGGTCTGTAGGACTCATCCAATCGTTTGTTATTGCCAATTGGGGACAGACAAAATCGATTGACTTTCAACGAAATCATTACTTGAATTCATTTCAAAACGAACTATTAATCGAATTTTGTCATACGAATTCAACAGAGATAACATATGTCAATCTAAGTTTAGCAAACTCATTTTGAAAATTAAAATCAATAGAGCAGCATCAAYTCTATTTTCGATACRAATCCAACTCATAAAAAAATTMATGCTAACTCAAGATACGCAACAATCGAATCAAAACAAGAGTGAATCGAACAGTTTGAGTTTGTTACAGCCATTATGAATCAACACAGTTCCATGATTTCAGCAAAGAGATCTTTTGCACAGGTCAGATATAATCCAAATCCAAAYAAAAATGTCGACAAAACAGAGTTGTTTTTTCAATTTAATAGACTACATTGTATTTATCAAGMCAATTYAGTCCTATGAAATCGTTTCAACAATCAAATCACAAGAACTAAATCAGAGTCGTTGATATCCAATGACAACAACATCATGTTAAATCAAAAYAGAACCATGTTCTAATTTTAGCATAAAAACCTCCTCTTCAGGTTAGATACAAACAAWATCCAAGCGAAAGAAAAAAACATTRATTTCGTTATCTCAAACCAATAGACAAATGAATCAAACCCAGTGAAAACCAATCAACTGCTAAACTGGGCATGACCAAATCGTGTAACCAAATCATAACTTCATTTAATTTTAGCAAAAYGAGAACAATGTATAGGATCCACAACATAACCRTTTTTTATATGGCTATGACAGAGTTATTTCAAACAATGGATAGAGCTATTTGAAAACCAAACTCAATTCATTATATTAATCCTAGCAATTCATAGAACATAATTGATATCGAAATTCATACCTGGATAATGAGCAGACAACTTGGTCATAATAGTTTGGAATTGACGAAGGCTGTAGCCGATTCGACATTCCTAAATATGATGGAACCACTGGTTTTTTGCTTCTTGTCATTAGCTTGAAGCTTGTCAACATTGTAACTTGGTTTTCCAATGATTTGATTTTGGACTGTAATAAGGGAACGTCGGTATAGTAGCGTTCCAACCACACATTACATTGGTCGCACGACGACTGTCCGGGCTTCGAAAATGCAGGTGAGGGTTTGTTTAAAACGTCGAGGGTTTCATTAGGTAGCTTGATCCCAGGGAGGGAAAATTCGAAACAAAGTCATATCATGACTCGGAGCACAAACCATGGGAATAAGGGTACTCACTAGCCAGGAAGTGCTCGATATCAGAGTTAGAATCTTCGCTCAGGACTATGGGCTTCTGCTCAGCATTTGGCTTAGGTTTATTTCGGCCCAGTCTCGATATGAGTCGAGCATTCTTTTTACCTTTGTCATGGATAGTAGGGTTACCCTTAACCTTCTTGCTCACAGGATTTTTTACAGCCTCAACCTTGTCTGTTATAACATCAGATAGGTCGATATCAGGGCTGACTGAGGGTTTGGGAGAGGGTATAAGGACATGAAAAGGAACGGGTGGCCCAACCTTAGTCTCACTAACCACAAACTTATCAACTTGGACAGACTCTGAATCAACAAAACCATTCCGAAAGAGAAAAGCTTGCCAACTATCGTCGTGGAGGTTTAAATGATGAACGACGATGAGTCTGATCAACCCATGGTGAAACAAGATACTATTGGACTTCTCTCATTTAAACCTCTTATCCATCTTATAAAGACTACGCTGGAAATAAAATGGCATATTCAATGGATAACCCATGAAATTCATTGACAGTCGAAGGTGATAAAGAAGAACCAGTCCATACCGACCCTCACATGTCATGAATTGTTTAACCACTATCAAAAGATCATGCCACCTTGGTTTAAGCATGGAAATAGGCATACCTCTGTCACAAGATGTGACCTTACATGAGACGAACAATAACGGCCACGACACCTCCTCAACTTTAGAGTTTTTAAACCATCACTGGCCCGTGGTTGCTAATCCTGTGGCAGAGCTGATGAACTCTTCACTAATTTCAAGCTGAATGTCACCTATTTTGGCCCTACACCCATCAAAGGTAAGGGAAAATTGTTGTTAAACAAACAAATTAAAACCCTCAAACCTTTGTACAAACGTGAGCCAACCATTATCTTGTAAATCTTTCCAGGCGTTATCGAACAATTGCAGGGCTTGACTACCGTTCGACTCAATTCGCACCACTGGTGCCATGGAGAAGAGCACATGGTGAGCAATGTGAATGAGCTAGGGTTTGAACACAGCATACACAGGAGTAGAACGCTCACAAGCTTACCCAGTGCTAGCAGAGGTGAAACAGGGATAGGGGTAAGCATTAATGACATCGTGCAAAGGTGGTGGAGCTATTTCTGTCCATGCAGAATAGTCATTACCATCGTACAACCGTCGATGCTTTCAACTATTCAAATCACAACGCATATGTGTTACAACTATGCCACTTCAATCAATCAATCGAAACCTTTGGTAAGTGGATAAACCATTCATGAAATCAAAAGTTATGCCATATTTTTAAAACCAAACACACAAATCGAAACCAATACCAAGTGTTGTATGAAACGATTCACACCAAGGGTTTAAACCATAAAACCAATGTTTTTTCATATAATCAATATGCCAAGTGAATTGATTGAATAACATGTAAATCCAATCACCAATGCATCACAAACTCAATCACTCATGAAACGAAATTACATAATCAATCAAATTATGTCAAATGAGTACAGATCAAAAGGTCTTGCCAACTGTATAATAATAAGTAAAAGGCATATCGACAAGAATGATAACGACAGTTCAGTGATGATTTTCATGTGATTTCAAAAACCAAGTTTTCACGCTTACAGTCGTGAAAAAAAGAACGGTGATAAGTGTGAAAATAGTGCAAATAATAAAAGTGTCGTTTCATTTGAGAATTGCGAAGAAAAATTAAGGTTTGCAAAACACTGGTGTAGGCAGCTTATAAGATAGTAAAAAAAATGTGAATTGGTTGCCAACAATTCTCTTCATGGATAGATGCATGATCCTCCACTTTTTCTTCAATCTCTTTTGATTTCTTCCCTATTCATTTGAAATAGGTATTGGTATGATATCTAATATCCTTCCTGCTCTTGATGCTTATATAATCCTCTAATGACAGAGAAGCTTATATCCCCTCACTGAACTTCTCATACTCGTTGCAGTAGGTTGTGTGTTATGCATATAACACCCATAATATTGGGGACTTTAAAAAGGATGTTAGTTCCTTTTGATATTTTCCCATGGATTCCTTATTATTCTTAATATTTTCTTATCCATACAAGATAACAAGATCACAAGCTCTAATACCATTGTAATTTCCCCAACTAGGATAGGATGGGGAATTATTTTTTCTTTCCAAAATTTGTTATTTCTTCTTATTTGAATGTGTTGTTAACTTCTTACAAATAGCTTTCTCAATGAGGAATATTTTCAAGAATATAAAATACATCCATTACATAGAAAATAGAGAAGATAACATGGAATCTTATTATGGATGGAAACTCACAAAACCAGTACAATGATATCAATGGTTGTAATATTAGATGTAGAACACAAATTTGTTGGTTTCTAGAAAGCTACACATTCTAATATAGAAACAACATAGGAAAAACATCTAATGATTCCAATATACTATCCCAAGGCTCACTAAAATTGACACTCCTATGGTCCAGTAATATGCTTCTATAAGCATCCTTCCAATCATATACTCATCCCCTCGCAAACTTGATCTGACGAACTATTGTAACCCCTCTCTGCAGAGGTTCAACGGGACAATTGTAAGACATCTAGAGAGGCCTTGCGGGACAACCCTATCTCAACCCACAGGGGTGTCTTTGACTTGGTTCTCTAAAACACTCCTCATATCCATGGATTTTTGAGCTTGAACCTATCCAAAAAACTTTGTAAACCTCCTATGCACTTCAATATCCCTCCAACAATATGTTAAACACCCAGGTGAAGCTACAATGAAGAAACTATATGGATCATCCTATTTATTTTCTATATCCAATGTAAATCATGGATGGATTCCCCTCTTCTCTATCTATGGTGGATATTGCACCACCAGAACCAAACCAATATTTGAAGTGTTTTTCCCAAAACCCCAACGAAAACATTGGCTACAAGAGCACTTGTTGTAGAGGCATTTTGGATACGTTTTGGGATATTCTCCGTGAGGAATTCAAAGTGAAAAAGTAAATATGAATATGTACTAGGGTGCATGAAAAGAGTGGACTTCAAGGAGGCAGAGAGCATGACAAAAGGATGCACGACAGAGTAGCATGAAAAGGGAAGAAAACAATTATAAAGCATTGGGTTTTGGGGACACTTTGTACACTTTTGTAATGCATTTTGGGGGACACTTTGTACACTTTTGTAAAGGTCTTATCCCTATTTTTATTTATAAATATGTCAGAGAAATAGAGATAGATAGATGATGCATGTAAGTTTCTAATATTTTTTGGTAAGGGAGTTGAGTGAAGGAAGAAATATGTAGTATGATTGAGGGGTAAACTTCCACTACAACAGAATGAATAGATAGGTTTGGGATGATGTTACTTTTTCATATTTTGTAGTGTAGTTTGGATTTGTAAAAAAATATATTAATGATTAATATAAGAATTCAATGATTGTGGATGTAGCCCAAGTTGGGTGAACCACATAAATATTTGTGTTATGATGTGTTTTCAACTTATGATGTTTTTTGGTTTATGCTAAATGTAAGGATCAAATATAATGTTATAATGTATTGCATATATTATGTTTGATGATAAAGTAACTATTAAGTTATGATAATTGTGCACATGAGTAAAGGACCCGAATGATGCCTTACTTCCCCTCATAATTGTAGAACCTTGGTTCTTGTATGCCCTCTAGATTCCTCAGGTGAGACTTCACTTTCTCTACAGGTGATGCTGAAAAGGATGATATCTAAGGGTTTTTTTGGTATTTGAATGAATAACCTTGGGTCTACCCCCTGTGTGCCAACAAATCGTTCTATTTCCAGGACCAAGAACTGTAATTGATGGGAATGTTTTGGAGGCCGAATAGAGAAGAAATTGAAGAATGGATAGAAATGAAGAAAAATGGAGCATTTTCTAGAGAACATAACAGAAACCCTATTCTCAACCACAGATAGTGGTTACAAAGGTATGTTTTCAAAGATCTACATGAAACTTTACTTGGTGAATTTCCAATTATTTTAATTGAATGGTTAGGAAGGCTGGTAGAGAACGTTGAGAGATATATAGTTGAATCCCCAAGAAGTTGGAGTCATGGATTGATTAGACAACTTAGTATGGTAAGTAATAAGGTTTATTATGCAACAAATTTCTAGTTGAGTAGTATATTGGGGGGTTATATTACAGAGTTTGCAGTATATTTTACCTAGTATTATACTTGAACACATTATCTACTTGGATAACGATGTTATTGTGCGATAATAATGTCATGAATATGGAGTCTGATAGCTAAGTGACTTTGTGCACATAGGGGAACTAGTGGATGGAAAAAGGACAATATAAGAGTGGGAAGGATGAGTAAGGAGTTAATGGATTGAGGATTCCAAGAGAAGATACTAACTTAGACAAAGATATTGGAGTACTACATTGTAGGAAAAGGATTAGATACATTAAGAAGGAGAATGTGGTTGGAAAAGGAGAGAAGCATAGATAATTCAAGGAAAGTGACCCTTGCACAAAACTTCAAATCACTCTATATGGAGAAAGGAAAAGGAAAGAGAGAGGTCATCAGAACTACCCAATAGAAGCAAGTCCATATCAGATAGGAATATGTGTCAAACCCACGACCCCATGAGCATCATTAAGGGTTTAAGCAAGAACTAAGAATTCTTCAAGAGAAATCATAACATGTGGAGGAAGTCGAATAAATAGTCAAAATAGTGGGAATAACACAACAAAATAGAGTCATTCGACATCACCAAGGGTAAGTGCGACACCTAATGCAATGTTAGGGATATACCATATGTTGATAATGCCTGAGTTTCAGGGCATAGGGTCGGAGGACCCTGAGCATCACTTGTTTGTATGCGACACAATCTCGACTGTGAAGAGTTTCTAGGATGAAGAGACAAAAATGCGTAGCTAGACACGATGTTTAGGGTTCATTCACTATTGTGTTATATGTAGTTTTAGACAAATATACCGGCCAAACAGTCAAGAAACTTGGTAGAAATCGGGAAATCATTTCTAAAGGAGTTTAGGAAGCCAAAATTAGAATCTCAATATATTACAAAACTAAAGGAAATTAAGAAAGTATAGAATGAGATAGTGTGGGAATATGACCATAGATTTAAAGATTTAATGGTAATATTAACATTTTATATTGTTTATGAGAAGAACTGAGAATGGTTTATATCAGGCCTATTGTCGTACATTCGCTAATTGTTAATGCAAGAAAAGGTCACGTCACAGTTTGAAGCTTTGGAAATCAAGATGAAATTGGAAGCATCTCCTATAGGGTATGGTTTAGGTATGGCATAGGTAAATTCATAGTTGGATGTGATCAGAATTAAATTATCGGAGATAACCTAGGAGAAGGAGAAGTATGAACATGTTTTTTGTATTAAATGTAAGACAAAAGGCAATAGGAAGGAAGAGTTCCCAACCTTCGCATAGTATATGTCTACAGGGGAACCAAACCAGTTGGAAGGAGGAGTAGGATACTATGATATATGTAATATGTGGGGCCATCATTCAACTACATGTCCCTTACTGCAGAAATATTAGAGTATCCCAAGAAACGTATTCTCTAATTTTTGCAAGTGGTAGGACACGATGAGAAATACTATCAGACATTTGACTTAATGAGAGAGATCACTTCATCTGCATACATAATTCAAGAATAAATATCAAAACATGAGGAATTCCACAGTATAACACTCCAAGAGGATTTAATCAAGGTGGACGAGGAGGTTTCGACAGAGGGAAAGGATGTGGAGGATTTGGTCAAAGAGGGAGAGGACTAATAATATGTTACGATTGTAATAAAAAGGGAAATTTATAAAGAGATTTCCTAAATCCTTACATTACATGCATGTATTGAAGAGCCTTGGATCACGTGACAAATTTTTTTCCCCAATTGATATCAAGGTGGCATGTGAGAGGGAATCGGAACCAACATAAAAATTAGAATAAAAAAATAACTTGCATATGATAGCCATTGTAGAATGTGATGATAATCCCAAAAAAGAATTTGTTATGCATGGTGGAATACAAACCAAACTAGATGTGACAAAGAAATAAAAGGGAGTGGTACAATGGATAAGGAATGAAGCTGAGCCCAGGCCAAGAGTCAACCCACAGGAAGAAAGGGAAACTTATCAATAAGTAAGGAAGGAGATACTAGGACCAGGCTGGATAGCTTCAACATAAAAGACACTGCCAGTGTATGATATGTCACCAGTTTATGATCACACTATTCCAAACAGACCAATCAATAAGGTAAACACTTTGACATACTTTCTCAAAAGATTCTTATAATTAATGCAGGATGAGAAAAAAATGAATACATGGTTTAGGATGATTGATCAATGTAAACAAGAAAGAGAAGTACCTACAATATAGAAAGTAGTCAAACAAGTCTTGCACAAGAAGAGGATAAATAAAGAGTTTAGATTAAGTGCAGAGATAGGTGAATACAACATGGATAATGTCATATTAGACTTAGGATCATATATCAATTTTATTCCAAGACAAACATGGGAGATGACAAGGAAACCAAATCTAGTTTTGCCGACTATCTAGTTGAGGTTGTATAATTAAAATAAGATAATACCAATTGATAGATTGGTTGGAGTACCTCTGAACATAGAGGGAGTGCACAGTGTAGCTGACTTTGAAGTTATCGAGATTTTGGATAACAGACAGTTGTACCCAGCTTTGTTTGGACAAGATTGGGCCTTAGATAATCAGGGATCATCAATGTGAAGAAAAGATAAATTATTTTTGGAGGATTAAAGGTCACTATTCCATTAGATCCTACAAAGGAAAGAAGATATGTGGAGCCCATGAGAAGGGAAATTGATAGCCTATATAACATGATAATATGCATGGATGACTAAGAAAACCCCACTACGGATGGTGCACTTATTTGGAGAAGCATAAGCTCTTGTGCATCATACTCAGAGGAAGGACTTGAACAATGGAAGCACTGGTTGCATGAAGTGTCGACCAGAATATGCATGTGCATTACTTGTTCATTACGTTGGATTAAAACTAAGGTATGAGATACACCAAAGTTCAAAGGATCAACAAGGGTAAGTTATTTTTTCAATGACTTTGAGCTACAGATACATGAGCATCAAAGGTTATTAGCATTAGGTGGTTCACTAAGAGTGACCCCAACAAGATGGTGGGAAACCTACAAGGAAGGGATAGAGGATTGGTAACATTGCAAAAAGTTGATGCAGATTTGGTTTGGGAAAAAGAACATTATGCCCAAGTATATAGGCATGAAAGACCTGAAATACCATGTGGCATGATGTATTGCAACTTGGAGGCAAGTGTTGAAGAAAGTTCCCAAGAATATTTACTTATATCTATAAGCACACACAGGAATGATGAACTCGGAGGAGCTCATCCAAAACTTTAAGGTAAAATTTAATTTTGAAGTTGAGTCACCCTTAGTTGATGCAATATTAAAAGTCATTAAAGGAAAAATGTTTATGGAATAAGGACATGTAGAATTACCTACATGTAATGGGCACAGGGATTATGTGACAAGTCATGAATTGTTAGAATGTTATAACATTACCGAGGATGAAAAAGAAGAAGAAAACCCAAACATTACAATATCTCACTCCTTATACATGGTCATGTTTAGATGAATACTTCATGTATAAGAAACAACATACATCAATCATTTATGATGATCTCTCCAAACATGCACAAGCTTATCGACAAATGTATATTGTATTAAGAAAACCACTTGGTCAAGAATATTATCCGGGATATGTTTTCTATCTGCATTCTTGTCTCTCAGAAAGAGTAGCTAAATTAAGTTCCCAATTAGGTGAGGGGTGTTAGCACTGAAAGTCACCCTCAGATTGTGGGAGGATAAGTCTAGTACCCATTAGAGTTTTTGGTGAATGTTGGTTTTATATGAGTGGAGTTCAATGGAAAAAACTCAATATATGAATGATTTTCAACATAGAAATAGACAAGAAATGCACAGGGAAGTGAGGGGCACAACTAACTTTAGTCAGTGAATTGAGTTTAAGTGTGAGTAGAAGGAAGACTTACTCAGAAAGGTGAACAAGAATACTATGAATATCAAGCTTTCAAGCAACTTGGAGAATAAAAACTCAAAATCAATATCACTCTTAAGCTCAAGCTTCAGGAACTGAAATATGTCCAAACAACATAGTCATAACAAAACAATGATCAAACCTACATCACCATGCAACTACAACAACTTGAATGGATCCTCCATGCCCAAGCCATTCGATGTAATAGGGGAAAACATCACAAGGAAGCTGACTAAAAATGGTCACGATACCACTGCAATCAAACCTACACTACAATAGCATAACAACCCTCTACTAGATCCTCCATGCCCGAGTGTTTTAGCACAGTTTTTACAAAGAGATGAAAAGAGGCTAACTTCTATTAATCTGAAACTCTCAAATCCGATACATAACCAGAGAATAGTTATGGCATCAAAAAATTACAAAATAGGGAGATCTTCTCAACCAGTTGATGACCTTAACAAAATATTAAAACTATCTATTTATACTCAAAATAATTCACCACTACCAAGAGCACGATCGGGCCCCTGCATTCAAGGCTTTCCATCTATGTATTCTTTGTCAGACTATGTAGGAATTCTTCTGTCACACATGAGCTCAGATTAACATGGGTTTTGTAGGAAGATTTTTCCACTGGAGTACCATGGGTTGACGGCTCATACCCCATGAACAGACCTTCCATACCTTCCATTTAGGGGGTGAGACTAGGTTTCAACCACCTCCCCCATTTCCATTAACTACTTTAATCAGGATTGGGGAAAATCCTGACACCCATGAATGTTCTAGGCAGTGCCCACAACTTCTTCGAGTCAATCTCAGCACCTCAAGGCCATGCAGATCATATTTTGTGACAAATACGGGCGTTTTTCAACCTTTGATGCAGATCTTGTGAAATCTAAACCCTTTCCTTTGCGATCCCAAACTTTTGGTGGTGGATTTTTCTAAGAACGCCTTTCACATGACCTCAAGATATGACCCTAGGCTTAGCTCCAAAGGATCTTTAGGATTTATCCCTTCAGATATTTTCACAATAGTAGACCATAGACTTCTCGATGCCCATTTTGACGAAATCACTTGACTCGGAGTGACAGTTGGATATTTTTTTCATTTGGCGACTCTGATTTATTCCCTAGAACCCCGATGTACCAACTCCATGTGATGAGCGCTCACCTCTCTTTATGGACCCGCTTTCCATATGACCACGGGCTATGACCATGGGCCCAATTCCTGGGCACTTCGTGATTTCTCACTTCGAAAACTTGCGTCATGCTCCATGCTAAAAACTCTGATTCTGGAAACCGTGAATTCCTGGATCTGGTGCCATGCATCCCTCTAAATCTAATGAATTCTATTGATTTCAGGTTTTAGGAGTTCATACCTTTCATGAACAACTTTAATGATATTTCAAACTCCTAATTCCCATGATTATTTTCCACCATTGATCTCTCCTAATGACATCTACAGTCTATATTCAACCTTTCCTCGACCCATGACTTCAATATTTTTGGCACTTCAGGACTTTAGAGAGTTTGGAACTTCAAGATTTGGCAAAAGTCGAAGGGAGAAGAACCCATAATCCCAAAACCTAAAATCCGAAATAGATCGTGCCCGTCCACTGAGGAAGGAAATGCAACATTTAATCTTCAACTTTGGAAGTATGTCTAACGTTAAACTTTGTGCAACTTTATAATTCCGATCATTTGAGGGCCACTAATCTGAACTTCAAATGGAATCTTCGCCATTGAAAGATAAACTTGTATGTCCGGTTGATTCGAGTCTGGAATGGGTCGCTCTGAGTGTTGCACTTTGAGCCTGTGGTTGCGGCCTATATAAACAAAGACTTAGATGACTGTTTGGGAGCTCGGAAAGACAAAGGATGAGCGACCGAGACAAAGAGGAAAATGATCAACATCAGAGAAAACAAAAATTCTTAGGGCCGATACTTCTCAGGTAAGACAACAAGGAAAAATAGGTCATTCAAACGGATGAGGGAAAACAAAGGAAACTTTACAAGATGAAGGGGAAACATTTAAGACTTGGTCTGCGAAAAGGAGAGAGACAGGGAAAAATTACAGACCTAGACAGAAACCATGAACCCATGAGACTATGAAAAGTTCATGTGATAACATTTGGCTCCACAGAGGATGGCATGCTCCCTACGAGCTGCCAAGAATGTGTAGCTCCAGTGCCTTAGCCTTGGGTTATGAGGTCTCTTATTGAAAACAAAAATCTAAAAATCAAAACAAAATGGGAGTGGTATTTACAATGGTGGAACGCCAGTCACGACCTAAACAAAATATTTCTTCAAAACATTCCCATTGACAGGGCCACCTAAAACCTTAGAATCCTCCAAATTCTGCGACTTATAAGTGTTATTCGGAAAAACCTCAGAAATATTGAAGGGGAAAATCCAAAAGGCTTCAAATTTACCATTTTTTCCCTTGTCTTACTTGGGTGTATCCCATTTGAGCACTAGATCCCCCAACTAGCTTCAAATCCCACGCTTTCTTGTTCTCTTCTAACAGTGTTTTGATGATCTTTATGAGGCTCTTGTTAGAAGACTCTGCTAAACCATTTCCCTTAGGGTAGTAGGGAGTAGAATGGACTAGTGCGATCCCACACTACTCGCATATATTAATTAATGGCTCAGCTCTGAAAGAGGAAACATTGTATGTAACAATCCTGCTTGAACAACCAAATCTGGATATGATGTCTTCAAGGAAATTTATTATCACCTTGTGGGAGGCACTCCTTGTAGGGATGAATTCTATCCATTTGGTAAAATAATTGGTGGTGATCAAAATCCACCTGTGTTGGCCACTCAAGGATGGGTGGATATATCCAATGAAGTCAAGACCCCGCTGCTAAAAAGGTCCTGAAACCGATACAGGTTTCAAAGACAAAGATTTGAATTGTT
>JZKD02S1773046.1:8460-36487 GCA_000966675.3 Picea glauca | reverse complement strand
ACTTAGATGACATTCTTCTCTTTCCTCTTTTAGAATGTAAACATTATTTTCTGTTCTCACTCCTTTGGCAACTAGTTTTCCTGAGGAAACCTCTTTAATTTTACAGTCTTTAGCAATAAACAGAACTTCACATCCTTTATCACACATCTGGCTTACACTAAGAAGGTTGTGCTTTAACCCATCTACAAGTAACACGTTCTGAGCTTTTCCCTTTCCATTTCTCAAACTAACCATTCCTGTTCCTCTAACCTTTCCTGGTGCATTGTTTCCAAAAGTTATGTTTCCAGCTTTACGCTCAGAAAGCATAATAAACTTCTCTTTATCTCCAGACATATGCTTTGAACATCCGCTGTCAATGTACCAGGGTTCCTTCTGTTTCTGAACTGAGAGCACAAGGTTACAATGAGAATTCTCTTTCTTTCTCCATACATTTTGTTCAGTTGTATATTTCGTTTTTAATTCTGCCTTGTAATGCTTCAAATTGCATTCTGTAGCTATATGTCCAAAGTTAGAATAGTTGTAGCATTTTGGTTCATTGTATAAGGAGTCAAAAGAATTAGCATTTCTGTGTTGTACCCTTCTTCTACCTGTTGGTAAGGCAACACGACCTTTATGATGATACGCTGTTTTTGACATCGATCTATGAATGCTTATGAGATTATAAAAACAGTTGGCAACTTTGTGCCCAAAGTTATAGCAGCAGAAACAATAACCATTGAAGAAATTTGCATGCCTGAATCTTGGTTGATTCCTGGGAAGATAATACATTGACTTTTGGTCCTCATGTTTGTAATTCTGGTCTGCATTTTGAACTCTGTTATTTGACCTCTTTTCTGGACATCCTGGTTGTATGATTTTATTGATTGAACCAACATTTGCTTGCTCTTTCTTATTACTTTAGTCTGTTTTATTGGAAGCTGGACATGCTCCAATATTTTCTATCTTAGAGCCTTCCAACTGCTTGTTGATCTGAAACTTAATCACATTGGATGATTCTGTATTCTTTAACTTACTGCTGCTTGCATCTTCTTCATATCCTAGACCAAATTTATTCTATGGAGGTCTGTCTGTTTAAAGTATTATTTATCTCCTCTGAAGCTTTGATACTAGAAATATTCTGATTATACCAGGCTTGATATTTTTCTAACTCCTTCTTAACAATTACAACTTCTTCTTCTAGATGTTCACATCTGGATCGACCTTCAGCTACCTGTTGCTTTAGGACTTCTTCAATTTTCTTCGCCTCTTCAAGTTCCAGCTTCAATAGGGGAATGTCTATTGTATTTGTTTCATATTGGATTAATAATTGTTTTTTCTTTCTCTTCTTTATTCTCAGTCTATTTATTTCTTCCAGAGCACAAGTCAGCTCACCTTCCATATCCACTTCGGCATCCATATCATTCTCTGAAAAATTCGTCTCAAGTTCTTCTATGGCCATAAGCATGAAGTCATCTTCTTGGTTTTCATGGGAAGATTCACTATCTGAGGTTTCTGTAGATTCATCATTATTTACACACAAACTTTTCTTTTTATTCTTATACTTATTTTCTTTAATATATTTCTTCCTTGGAAATATTTCTTCATCAGCTGAGTTCTGTTCTTTCCCTTTATGAGGACATTTGGCAGCAAAGTGCCCCACCTTACCACAGTTAAAACACTTAAAAGGTAGTTTTCCATTGTACTTTCTTGATCTAGTTTTTAACCTTCTTACAAATTTTGCCTCGATTTCATCCAGTTCAGACTCAATACTCCTTTCTACTTTGAATGAGGCTTCCCTAGATGAGTTTTGATCTTTTCTAATCCTCATTTCATAAGAAGTTAATGTTCCTAGCAACTGATCAAGAGATAACGTTTTGAGTTCACTCATCTCCTCTATTGCAGAGACTTTAGGATTCAATCTTTCAAGTAGAGATCTCAAAATTTTCTGGACACGAAGTGAGTCATCAATTGTTTCTCCTAAACCCCTCATAGCATTCACCATTTCATCAACTCTAAAAAAAAACTTACTTATGTTTTCATCCTCATTCATTCTCAAGTGTTCAAATCTCAGTCTATGAGTTTGTAGCTTGGCATCTTTAATTTTCTCATTTCCCTCATAGCTACTTATCAGTTGTTCCCACATTTCTTTAGCAGTTTGAAGATTCATTACTTTCACAAATTCTGATTCAGCCAAACCACTGAGAATAGCATTCATAGCTTTTGCATTAAAGGTGAACTCTAATTTTTCATCTTTAGACAGAAACACAGTTGGTTTTGTATATCCTATTTCTACTACTTCCCAAACATCTGCTCCCAGAGACATTAAGTATGTTCTCATTCTTACATTCAAGAAGGCAAAATTTGTGCCATTAAAAAAGGGTGCCTTGTTGGTTGAACCATCATGACTAGTCCTGATTTCACTGCAGGATCTTTCTTACACTAAAGGAACCTGCTCTGATACCAATTGTTATAGGTATGAACTAACTGAGAAGGGGGGGTGAATCAGTTAGTGTAGTTTATTAACAATTTCTCTTGTTTTAACTTTGAATCATTAATCTTAGTGGCAGTGAGTCTTTACTGTGAAATTCAGAGTTATAAACATAAAGCAGATAGCATAAAGAATAGCAATCACACACAGCATTCACTCACAAGTATGAGACACAAATTTTTCAAGAGGAAACCCAACCAGAGAAAAAACCTCGTCTTCTTAAGATGTTAAGCAAGCTCCAACTGCGTTACATCTCATCTTTTATGAGAACCAACTCATAGAGGCTACAACCTCTGATTGCCAGCACCAACTGGTCGAGAGCACCAACTCCCACATAATCCCAGCACCCACTGGGTGGAAGCATCGAATTCTTTTTTACTTCAGCACCAACTGAGTGAAGGCACCAACCTTTAGATTCTACAAGCACCCACTTGCAGAGAGAGAGACATAATTCTCCCTAGCACCACCCTACCACCCTTATTTTTCAAAATAAATATTGCTCAAATCAACTTATTCATCTGATATAGCTTGCTTACCCTTTCAGCTGATCTAATCTGCATTCTTCACTATTTCTGATTTATTGCTCTGCCTCACTGTCCTCTGCAGCCCATTCTCAGCTTCTTCTCCTGTCACGCAGATTCTCCTCCTCCTTTTCTCACATCCAGAGCTCTCTCTCTCTCTCTCTCTCTTAAACTACCCCTCCATCTTGGTTCCAGTGCATTATATTGTTTTTCCACATGCAAAGGTTTTCCTTGCTTTTCTCAACTCCAACTGCAGTTTCCCTTTCTTTCATTCTTTCTTCTACTTTTCACATGCCAACATTCTCCCTGATTTTCTGAACTGTCTCTTTGCATGCCTCCTCTATGCATGCCACATCATGCAACGCTGTGTTCTTCCTGTCTTAACTGCCAGTCTAATTTTAGACTGAAAGTCCCTCCACTGTCCAGAGTGATTAGAGACACCCAACTGGCAAAATCTTCCAGACTTGTCAAAGAAGATGAAGGACCCCGCAAAACCCTGGATTTAGCAATGTTAAGCTCCGTTGATTTTTCATTATAGCCATTTTATGCTGGCCACACCAATCGCGTTGTGAATGGCATCATTCGTGCTCTTCTTAAAAAAAAATGATTGGTAACCCTAGCGCGTTGTGAAAGGCATCATTCGTGCTTTTCTTGATGCTGCTGCTAGTCATGGACGTGGATAAGGGAGAGCCAACAGTCAATGGACGTATCCCTCTTGGTTTTATTAGCAAATATCCCCATGGGCGAAGGCTGGATGGGAATGCCAAACGGGTAGCATCTATCTTCACCATTGCATCTGTTTTTGTTTCAATGGGGGCTCTTGAATCGACTTTGAATAACCTAACGCTCTTCAAACATTTCAAAAATGGGTTTATAGCACTTGAATCGACTTTGAATAACCTAATGCCCTTCAAACATTTCAAGTGGGTTTATTCCTCTTGACTAACATAATGCAATGGGTCTCCTCTTGTAGAACAAATCTCTAAGAGAAACCCTATCTCAACATCCCCACTTGGATATTGCTCTGTCATCATCTAGCTTCTTCTGTCAGTTCTCTTGTGCATGCTCCATAACCAACCGATTGCCATCAATGACAACCTTGACAGTCTGCGTCATCTCTGCTATAGACATATTTCCAACACATCAGTAAAAAGGTTGGGCCAGAAATACCCAGCTCTGAGGATGTTATACGCTGTGGTCCTCCAAAAATGATGCCCCCACATGAGCTATCATGAAAATTAGACATAGTTCTTTGGGATTCCTTTTGGTCTAGACATCTCAATAGGACTCCTAGAGGATCCTTCCAATACAAAATATGATCGTTGATACAATACTTGATTGATTTGAGATTCAAATCTCTCACCTTATTTTTATCCAAAACATCAGGGGGGCTCAACTTCTACATAAAGTATATGATATCTTTATACTAGGGGCATATTGCTAAGTTGGGGTTGACATGAGATTATTCATAAGCAATATCAGCTTGCTGATTTTTTGAGTCTATATTCATGAAATTAACCCCCAATGCCTCGCAATTTGATTCAGCCAGTAACCTGGCTAAACCTTGGCCTTTCACCAACCTGGTGGGTTTGATTTCCAGGTTAAACTCTAGAATCTTGGCAATCCACTTGCTCCTTTTCCCATCTATATCGGGTTGGATCAGTATCTCCTTTACTAAATCCGAGGGGACATATGCAATGATTTTCGAGTGCAGAATATAGATTATGAAATCCTTGAGGGATTTCACCAAAGCATAAGCCTTCTTTTCCATGATATCATATCTCGTTTTTGCATATCTCGGAGCTCTACTGAAAAAGGAAATAGGTTGTTCCAACCCATATGAATTTGTCTATATAAAAATAACAACTAATGTCTCTGATGAAGTGAAGGAAAATATCAGAAATTCCTTGGAATAGTCTGGGATGATGAGCACAGGTGCTTCAGTCATCGCCCACTTTATTTGATTGAAAGAATTTCTGGACTCAACAATCCACTTCACTTCATCCCCCTTTCTGAGCATGGTTGTAATGTCTTTAACCAACTCAACAAAATTAGAAATGAATCTCCTCAGAAAATTGATTTTACCCAAGAAAGACCGAACCTCTTTCTTGGTTCTGGGAAAAGACAAGGACTGGATGGCCTCTACTCGGCTTGGATCAATTTTCACCCCTTCAGCTCACACAATATTCCCTAACAATTTTCCCTCTTGGATGGAAAATAAAAACTTCTTGGGATTGAGGGAGAGACCAAACCTTCTTCACTTCAGGAAAACCTTCCTTAGATGATAACAATGCTCTTTATCAGACCTAGAGAATACTGTAATGTCATCCATATATATGACTACAAATTTATCCTTTTCTTCAATGAAGGCAATTTCCATAGCTCGCTGGAAGGTCGCTCTCGCATTCATCAATCCAAAGGGCATTTTAGCATACATGAATCTTCCCCAAGGAGTCATGAAAATTGTCTTCTCTCTATCTTCAGGAAAGACAGAGATCTGGTTGTACCCGGAAAAACCATCAACCATAGACATCCTAGATGAACCTATCACTCTCTGCAAAATGTGCTCCATTTTGGACAAGGGGTAATTATCCTTTTGGGAGCTTTTGTTCAAATTTCTAAAATTGACACACAAGCAGATTTCCCCATTCTTCTTCCTGACAGGAACCAAATTAGCCACCCGCTCTGAAAACCTCAAGGGGATGATGATCTATGCATCTAGCAGCTTCTTCACTTCCCTTTCCATAATCGACAAGAACATGGGGTTTATTTGTCTGAGCTTCTACTTGAACGGCTTAGCATCTTATTTCAAAGGGATTTTGTGTTCAATGATGCTAGTATCATATGTTCTCAAATCCTCGTATGTCCAAGCAAACAAATCCGCTAACTCCTTTAAAAGTCTGAAATACTCAACACTTTTCTCCTTTGATAAGCGATTAGAAAATTTGGCCCATTTGGGATCCTCCTCCATCCCTACATTGCATTCAGTCGCATCATCCTCTTCAGTTGATCCTTCAACTTTTACAGCAACATTATTTATGTCAAACAATCTCTCCAAAGGGACAAGTCCCTTTGTCATATGGTTGCTAGGCAACTGAAAAGTATGATGGTTAGAAATCTTATTCATGAGAACATCAGGTTGAGGGATTTCTTCGACATCCTAATCCTGATCAATATGCATATCAGAAAATTCATCCACAGTCTCAAGGAACTTTTTTCTCTAAATATCATCCTCAAAGACCTTCCAATGCTTTACATTGTCAGGAATAGAGGGTATATATTTTATCTCCACCTCATACTTTAGTTTGGGGGGCAAAGGGACCTTAAAATTTCTTGTTGAGACCGCCAAGTAATCTTCCACAGAGTTCTCATCCCTTGGAATAAATGAAATATTAAAATCCAAGAAGAAACTGTCAATCATATCCCACACCTCATTTCTATAGGCTCGTAACCTTGGGTGCTTAGCTTGATACATATTTTTTATTTGATGAACGATTAGCTTAGCATCTAAAAACACTGCTAGCTCCTCAACTTTCATATCCTTGGCAGCTCTCAAACCCAAGACAAGAGCCTCATATTCTACCACGTTGTTTTTTGTTTCAAATTACAAATTGTAGGATAGAGATATGGTCTCTTCGGTGGGGGAAATAAAAACTACTCCAACACCAACACTTCCTTAGAAGAGGCTCCATAGAAAAACATTTTCCACACACAGGTCTTAGGGGGAGGATCTTTGCAAAAGGTATTAGGTTGCTTTCTAATTTCAATAGGAGGTTGAGGAACATCAGAGAGCTGCAAAATATTGGTTCTTAAATCAGTATCGACTGAGAAAATGGGGTGTTTGATGGGATTCTTCTTCTCTATAAATCCTTCTATCTTCCCCTCTAAACACAGGAATGGTGGCATATGATAGATCCATCTGCAAAGTTTCCCCCAGTCTTTTGATCCATGATCTAGACAAGAGTATCCTTAACTTAGGAGGGACATCAACTACCACTATGTCCATGACCACACTTTTCATTGGTAGTTGTAACAAGGATACAATCAGGTCTTTAATCACCCTGAGGCGTTTCACCTTCCTAGAATCAAATGAATATAGGTTGTGGTAGGTTTTTGTAACCTCCAACCCAATTTCATCCATGACAATTTTAGGCATGAGATTGTGAGATGACCCTGAATCCATCAAGTAGTTGTGCAATACTTTGTCATGAATATTCAATGATGTATAAAAAGGAGGTGATGAACCATCTCTATCCTCTACCAAAGGTTCTAGTATGACAACTGGCTTTTCATCTTGGAGGTTGACTGAGTCTGTGGAATGACATGAAGGTTCGGGCTGCAATATTTTGGAGAGGCACCTTTTGAATCCCTCATGCTCGACTAACTATGAAAGAGGTACATGTACCCTAATATTTTGAATATCATGCTCAAAKTTGAAAGAGGAGGGAGACTTCAGAATCTCCTTCACTTCTGGGATTGAGCTTTTGACCACTGGTGGGTTTGCCTCCTTTTCTTTAAYGCTATCTGCTACATTTTTAGCTAGTTTTTTGGTTCTAACATGATCATCAGGAATGTCAGGCTTTCCTTATTTCTTCTTGTACTTAAGGTTATATCTGTTTGKATTTTTKTCGTTCCTTTCTCCTTTATTCATATCATTTAGTTGACTATCCATGAGAGACTCCTCATATGCAACTTGGGTTAAATGAGGAAATGAGGAGGYGTCTCCAAGACAACGGATTTTAGGATCAAGCTCTTCTTCCTCTCCTTCTTCACCAGTAACAAGGTTATTTTGGATAGGATATTGAATTATATGATCATCTATGTCCCTATTCCCTTGGTCTCTTTGGATTATCCGAGGAGCATTGTTTGGTCTTTTGWAACTACCCCTATTATCAACATTTTGAGGATTCCTATAGCTCTGTTTTCCTTCCAATTCCAGCCTTTACATTCTAGAAGAAAGTKATTTTAGTAGCTTGGTCACTTCATCCATTTGAGGGGGGGAWGTAGAGGAACTAGAAGTCAAATCTTCATAGGTTTGTGTAGTCTTAATTTCAGCGAGAAAATTTTTATACATCTTATTAAATCTCTTCAAKAATTTTGAAACAACTTCCTCCTCTTCTCTCTTATGTGCCCCAAATTTTGTAACATAATAAAGGAGATATTTTTTATTCCCCCAATGTCTYAAGAATGAATCATMCAGAGCARMAATCCCATCAACAGATCTAGGAGGCAAGTCCTTGAACCAATCTCTAACATCACCATCAAGGCTCTGCACAAAAGCACTCATCCACACATCTTCATTTTTGATGGCCTGAATCTCTGAAAATATATAAAAGGATAAAAGGTGATCTTCTGCAGTCATGTCTCCCTCCCCCATGAACTGGGGTGTGTATTTAAGATATTATGTGGATGGAAGATAATTCATAGGCTAGGGTAAAACCAGTGGGGCGTTTCTAGCAACCAATATCTTATCCATCCTGTTCCTAGGAGGATTAACACCCACCATTGGGATGTGAACTGGAGGAGAACCGAGGGGAGATGGGGTTTGAATAGGGGAAACTGGGACTGTATTTCTGGAAGAAAGCGGAAACAACTGAGTGTTGGGGGAAAACGCTATAGGGCTCGAGGGGAAATAAGTTTCCCCTTCTGTATATGCAACAATTCTAATAGGGGGAGGAGAAGTAAAGCCTGGAGTGGGAAAATCTTCTGAGGTCTTGGGTCTAACCCACTGTATGATATCAGGGGAAATAGGGGTGTCGAATCTTTTTCCTTGTAAACCTAGTTAGGAGGGGAGAAATCAACAAGAAAAATCCAAAAATTTAAAATTCTTGAAACTCCAACAGATGGTAGAATAGGAGAACTAGAAACAGTTAATGGAGTTTTTAAAGAAGGATTATGTAAATACCAGAATCGCCTGGTACAGAAGTTGAGGTACCTTCTTGAGAGGTCTTTCCTTTTCTAATAATTTTCTCTGGGTCAGATTTAGATGTTGCTAGAGGCAACTGCGGAGTGGACCTCGTGTGTCTTGTTTTGGGAGCCACAACTGAAACAATGGAGTCTCTAGGTGAAAGATATGCAATATTCAATGGTACTGATTTCTAATGCACCTTCAGAATCATAATTTATTTTTCTTTCTTACCCAGAGAAATGTCTTCAATTCGTTCCTCGACAACGACACCATGAATGTTAGCACTGAAATTCACCCTCAGATTGTGGGAGGATAAGCCTATTACCCATCATATTTTTTGGTGGATGTTGGTTTTATAAGAGTGGAGGTCAACGGAAGAAAATCAATATATGAATGATGTTCAACACAGAAATGGACAAGAAATGTAGAGGGAAGTGAGGGCCACAACTAACTTTAGTTAGTGAATTGAGTTTAAGTGTGAGCAAAGGGAAGACTTAGTGAGAAAGGTGAACAAGGATGATATGAGCATCAAGATTTCAAGCAGCTTCGAGAAGAAAAACTCTAACTCAAGATCACTCTTAAGCTTAAGATTTAGACACTGAAATATGTCCAAACAACACGGTGACAACAACACAATGATCAAACCTACATCACCATGCAGCTACAACAACTCAACTGGATCCTCCATGCCCGAGCCATTCAGTGTAAGAGGGGAAAAGATCACAAGGAAGCTGGCTAAAACCGGTCACGATACCACTGCAATCAAACATACATTACAATAACATAACAACCCTCGGTTGGATCCTCCATGCCCGAGTGTTTTAGCATAGTTTTTACAAAGAGATGAAAAGATGTTGACTTCTATTAATCTGAACTCTGCTCAACCAATTGAAGACCTTAAAGAAATATGAAAACTATCTATTTATACTCAAAATAATTCACCACTACCAAGAGCACAATCGAGACCATGTGTTCAAGGCTTTCCTTATGCATCTTCTCTGTCAGACTAATTAGGAATTCTTCAGTCAAACACGAGCTAAGATCAACATGATTTCTGTAGGAAAATCTATGCATAAGATTACCACAGGCTGACGGCTCAGTCCCCACAACCTAACATTCCATACCTTCCATTTAGGGGGTGAGATGAGGTTTTAACCACCTCCCCCATTTCCATTAACTACTTTCATCAGGATTAGGACGAAGCCTGACACCCATGAATGTTCCATGCAGTTCCCATAACTTCTTTGAGTCAATATCGATGCCTCGAGGCCATGCATATCATTTTCTGTGACCAATACGAGCGATTTTCAACCTTTGTTGCAGATCTCATGAAATCTAAAAACTTTTCTTTACGCTCCCAAAGCTTCCGGTGTCGACCTTTTCTAAGCACGCCTTTCACGTGACCTCAGCTTATGACCCTAGGCTTAGCTCCAAAGGTGCTTCGTGATTTCTCCCTTCGGATATTTTTACAACACTATACCACAGACTTCCAGATGCCTACTTTGACCAAATCACCTGTCTCAGAGTGAAAGTTGGATCTGCTTTGCATCCGACGGCTCTGATTTCTTCCTTGGAACGTCGAGCTACCAGCTCCACATGATGATTTCTCACCTTTTTTTATGGACCTGCTTTCCATATGACCATGGGCTATGACCATGGTCCCAATTCCTGGGCACTTCATGATTTCTCACTTCGCAAACTTGCATCATGCTCCATGCTAGAACCTTGAATTCCTGAAATCGTGAGTTCTCGGATCTTGTGCCACATGTCCCTCTAAATCAGACGACTTCTGTTGATTTCAGGTTTCAGAAGTTCGGAACTTTGACGAACAAATTTAACAATATTTTGAACTCCTGATTCCCACGATTATTTTCCACCATTTATCTCTCCTAATGAGATCTATAGTCCATATTTAACCTTTGCTCAGAGATTTTGGGACTTTGGGATTCGGGGAAAGTCAAAGGGAGAAGCTCCCATAATCCTGAAACCCAAAATCTGAAATATATTGTGCCCGTGCATTGAGGAAGGACACATGACATTTAATATTCAACTTCAGACCTCTTTCTGACGTTAAAATTTGTGCAACTTTATAATCCTAATCGCCTGAGGGCTGTTAATCTGAAATTTTAATGGAATCTTCACTAGTGAAATATAAACTTGTTTCCTTGATTGATTTGAGTCTAGAATGGGTCGCTCTGAGTGCTACACCTTGAGCCTACGGTTGCGGCCTATATAAACAAAGACTTGGATGACTGGTTGAGGGCTTGGAAAGACAAAGGACGAGCAACTGAGACAAAGAGGAAAATGATCAACCTTAGAGAAAACAAAAACTATTAGGGCCAAGACTTCTCATGTAAGACAACAAGGAAAAATAGGTCATTCAAACAAATGAGGGAAAATAGAGGAAAATTTACAAGCCGAATGGGAAAAACTTAAGATTTGGTCTATGAAAAGGAGAGAGACAGGGAAAAATTATGGACCTAGGAAGAAACCATGAACCCATGAGACCCTGACAAGTTCATGTGATAAAAAGGGGAGTGTTACATCTCTACCAATAGTTGAGACTCAAGTTGGAGATGTTTCCACTTATAAATTCTCACTAATGCAATTTCCATTACCGATGAACAAATATTTCCATCGGCCAATCTATTCAATGTCACAATCCAATCTTCTATTAATGTGGGTATTTCCATATCTAGTGTAGGATTTGGAGCTCGGATAAAATCTATGAAAAAATCAGATGGAAAGTTGAAATTGGAGTTCGCTCAATTTGCAGAGTTGGAAGATTTTGCACAATTTTCTTCTGATCTTGATAAAGATACTCAAGTTTAGTTGGCAAGGGGTCAATGGTTACGTGAGTTTCTCAAACAATAGCAGTTGGCTCCTTTGAAAGTAGAAGAAAAAAATAGATACTATTTATACTAGAACGAATGGATACCTGGATATATTAGAGATAGCACAAGTGAGAAAAATTCTTGTTTGCTTACACGAGTATTTTATAAAGATTAAACATCAGTTTAGAAAAATTATGTGTTCTACTAGTACATTTACAAAAGAAGTGAATTCCCTTCTGGAAGAGGATCTTAAGGAACATACTGAACTTTTTTGTACTTCAAGAACAAAAGTGAATATTTGGTCATTTGGTGGGATCATTCGAAACACAAAAAAGATCTGAATAATTTGTTCCAATACATTGCACAACAATTTAGAACAATTGAAGGGCATTACGTCCAATCGGATTTGAACCTATAACAAAGGTTTAGAATACCTCTTTCCCATCCATTAGACAATGTATTTTCTCTCTCTCTCTTCCATTTTTTTTATTTTCACTCTCTTTGGCATACATTATCCCAATCTACATTTTTATTCACAATGAGTTAGGATAGGAAAAGAATGGAATCTATTTCACATTGAAACACAAAATTGTTTTCGAGTGAATCGTGAAATTGTGTTATATAATCACTTTATATATACCTATTCTATACATAGATAGATAGATATAAAATCACTTTGTATCTACCTATTCTATCTATATAGGTGGATAGATAATAGGTAGATATTTGTTAGCGGGAAATGGGAATCAAACCCGCATCATTGGCTTGGAAGGCTAGCAGTTATATTCGACATTGATTATTCAATGCCTCTAATTCAAAAATGAACATGAGAATTTCATGCCATTCAGCTCCTTCATGGGGGATAGAGAGCATTATGACGGAAGAAGCAGAGTATTTATATCAAATAAAGGAGATTTCAATTCTTTCTCTCTCTCTCTTTTTTATCTCTTTTCTAATCAAACCCTAGTTTATTATCATACCCATAGAATCTATGTCAGTTTATTCTCTTTTCTCCTCTTCTCTCTTTTTTTAGTGAAGGACCATAATCGTAGAATACTTACTTACTTTCTAGATGATCCCTATAGAAATAAAATTTTAGAAGTTTCAAATAATCACATATCTTTCTAGCTATTTCATTCCCTACCTTATTGATTCTGATCCCCAGGAGAACAAATTCCACCGAGATCAAACAAAATGTTGATAACCCAATTAAATCAAAGTCATTTCTCTATAGCTATTCGGATTCAACCTAGGATCATTCCATCCATAATTTAAAGGTTTATTCACGATGAAAAACTATCTTTGGATCTCCATAGATATGTTATTTTTGTAACCTTGAAATTATTTTGTGGCGTTATCTTAGAACCAAAAATGTGTTTCTCTTTCATCATTTCAGACACATGTTATGAGAAGGTATGCTATTCCTAAACCATGGTATTCATAGGGGGGGGCTTTCACCTATATGTATATAAATATTTATATGGATCAAAGATCCATGTAAAAGATCCTTCAACTATTTGAGTTCATAATGTAACAATTCACACTTTTACCACTAAACTATACTTGCCACGATCTGATTGTAACATACATATTGATATTTTTTTCAACCGATAGGAAGATGATTTATCAACATATATTGAAAGTTTTTATCAATCATTACCTCCTTTCCAGTGTTACATGAATATCTATCATCAGAGATGAAATACTTGGTTGTACATGTATCATAAATTGAATGGGAGCGTGACATAGTAGGTCCAACACTTAAATCTTATGCATACACAAATCCTTTAAGAGTGCACAAAGTGTACATTCGCATGAAGGAGAATCCAAAGATTCGAAATATTGGGGATTATTGGAATGATGAGACTGTGGACAAGATTGCAGACCTACTGCACGAATACCAAGATATTTTTCCAACCACCTTTTTAGAGATGAAGGGGATAGATGGACAATTGGGAGAGATGAAGATCCCATTGAAACCATATGCTAAGCTAGTAATATAAATACCTTACAGATTAAACAAAAAGTACAAGGAAAAATTCAAAGAAGAATTGGATAGGATGATAGAAGTTGGTATAATTGAACCCGTCATAGAGTCTGAGTGGATAAGTCCAAGGAGGGTATTAGAATTTGTGTGGAATTAAGAAATTTGAATGATTCTGACTTACATGACCCGTTATTGACCCCCTTTATGGATGAAGTATTGGAAAATGTAGGAGGACATGATGTATGCTTGTTCACCGATATATTTTCAAGATACTATCAGATAAATATTGCACTAGAAGACAGATATAATATGACCTTTATGATAGAATGGAGAAGCTACCAGTACACAGTGATGTCTTTTGGATTAAAGAATGCAACTATTGTTTTTTCTAAAGTGTTTTTTGCAACCTTTAAGGATTTTATTCATCAGTTTCTTGAAGTGTAACTATATGATTGGATTGTCTTTAGCCTGTTGAAAGATCACATAGAAAATCTAAGGTTAATTCTTGATAGATGTAGACAATATCATATTTCATTAAATTTGAAGAAATGTATTTTTTGCGCACCATTTGGGACACTGATAGGTCATATGGTATGCAAGCAAGGGTTGTTAGTTGATCCATCCAATATAGTTGTAATTGTTGATTTTACACCACTTGAATTAGTGTGACATTTGAGAAAAAATTGGGCAATACAAGTTACTACCAGAAATTTATTAAAGGTTATGCATATATTGCATCCCCAATGGAGAAGTTATTGAAGAAAGAAGCTAAGTTTTAGTGGAATGAATATTGTCATAAGGGTTTGGATGTATTGAAACAAAAGTTAGTAATCAAACCCATTATGGTATTCCCGTATTGGAAAAAAAAAATTCACGTCCATGTGGATGCATCATCAATAGTGATTGGTGTAGTGTTATCCCAGCCTAGGGAGGGAGAATTAGATCATATGATTTCTTTTTCCAGAAGGAAGTTGTCAACTGTTGAGAAAAGTTAAATGATGACAAAAAGGAAAGGCTTGGAAATGGTTTATGCTTTACAAAAGTTCATAGATTATTTGTTGGGATCCCACTTCAAGATGTATACATACCATTATGTGCTAAGATATCTAGTGAACAATCCAGTGTTGGGGGGAAGAATCTGCAGATGATTATTATTATTCTAGGAGTATGATTTTGAGGTTATTGTGAAACCAAGGAAATGGAATTTAGGACCAAACCATTTTTCACGGATACTGACAGGGGAAGATGTAGGGAACCTAGAAAATAGATTACTAGATGCACATTTTTTTCATTCTAAATGGAAGACGACCATTTTGCATAAATTTTCCAACACTTGAGCATATCAGTAGCCCCATCTGATATGATAGTATCCCAGAAGAAAACTTTAATGGTTAAAGCATCGGATTATTAGTTGATCATAGGAAAATTATATAAGTTAGGAATAGATGGGATACTACGATGATGTGTGATAAAACATGAAAGACCCATGATCTTAGAAGAAGCACGTGATGGAGTTGCAGGAGGAAAATACATAGGAAATGAGAAAACACATAAGATATTATGCATAGGGATATGGTGGCCTACCTTCCATAAGGACGTGAAGGAATATTTCCATAGATACGACATTTTTCAGAGAGTAGTAAGACCATCACGAAAGAATGATATTTCCTTGAATCCACAAGTGACCTTACAAGAATTTCACAAATGGGACGTGTATTTTGTCAGACCAATTAACCCACCCATAAGAAGAACAAGATCCATATACATAATTATCACAATAGAATATTTGAACAGATGGGCAAAACTAGAACCAGTTAGATAATGTAACACACCGACTATTGTGTGTTTCTTGTTTGATAACATAATTACAATATTTGGGTGTCCTAATATACTTATGAGTGACCAGGGGACTCACGTTTTGAACAAGACAATTGCAACACTAACATAAGAGTTCCAGATACAACATCAAAAGAGAACTTCATATCACCGACAAGCAAATGGAAGGATGGAGGCCTTCAACAAGATACTAGAGAAACCAAGGTGTACAACATAGGGTGAGATGAATGGGATTTAATGATTCTTGCAACACTTTGGGCTTACAGAACTACATGCAAGAAGTTAACATGATAAACACCCTTTAAGTTAACATTCGGTCAAGAAGAAGTCATTCCCATGGGGTTTCTTGTACCAAGTATGCCCATTGTTGCGATGACAGATCTTGCGAATTTTGGCATAGTTAAGAATTACTATAACAACTATTAATACTAGAGGAAGACCAATTTATCACGGGACTCCATCAACAAGTACAGAAATCACGAGAAATGGCATGGCATGATAGACACATAAAGAAAAATAAGTTTTAGACAAGAGTTCTAATACTTCATTATGACAAAAAGTTCTTACAACATGACGCAGACCCTTGACCCTCAGGCCGAGATCCATCCAAGATTGATATCCACAACTGGGCTAAGCTAGAACAGCTCAGTGGGTTCTAACTGGAACCTAAACGATCCATAGGTCCTTTGAAAACCCCACTTGTGTGAACAAGCACAAGGTGTGAGCTTCACCTCCTCAAAGCGACCACGTCGTTATGACCTTGAGCCAAGCCAAATAGGCACCTTTCGCATTTCACGACTTCGAGGTTTTCAATGCAAAGTGCCCCGGTTCCTTGTCCTCAGAATTTCCGAAATGTCGAACCTCAAAATCTTCTAACAGCTTCTTGTCTCCTCCCTTAAACCTTCTCCATGTGACCCAGTCCTATGACCTGGTGCTATTCCTTCGAATGCTTTTAGGGTTTAGCGATATTGCGAGTTGGGACTCCCTATCTCATGACTCCTTTACTCTTGAACTCTCGATTTTTGAAATGACAAAAAGGGATTAATGGCTCTGGATCCTCCCTTAGCCTCCATCCACGTGACCACCACTCTGTGACCACATGCTTAATGTCAAAGAACTACTGGCTTTTTCAATTCGAGGAATCACAATGCAAGCGTTCCTCCTTTCCCTTTCACATCCCTGGTCCACGAAATGTCGAAATCTCTCTACTGAGAGATCAAAGGCCCAGGTCCTTTTGGAATCGATGACCACGATCTAACTAGATCGATGGCTTGAAATCTTTCAGTATTTTTCCTGAAACCTTGATTCCTTGCCACGTGTCCTCCTGTGTATGGTCACAATGCTTTCAGGATTTTTTCAAGTCCTCTCCTTTGCTTCTACGAGGGCTAAACCTCATTCTCCTCTTTCGAGATCCGATGGCTATTAGTCCTTTGCACGAGTTCTGACAATCACAATCTAATATGATGTACACCTCCTAGGGACTAAATCTCATGCATGTATCCTTGATCTAGAGGCTCTCAGGCCAATACACTCTAGATCCAATGGCTGGCGTGATTTCGACGATTGCAAGTATGGGGTGCAACCTCCTCTACTCCTCTAACCCCCGATTCCCAAATGTGTGGATATCCAAGGGTTTAAACCCCTTGCGCCTTCACCTGATCCAACGATTTTTGAGTATTGGCGTTAGATCTAACGGTTTAGATCTATCCTCCTTGCGCTCTCTCCTCCTATGTGCCTAGATGAAGATTCAACGGTCTAGATCTTTCCTTCCAGTGCCAATCCAACTGTAGTTGTGCTCCTCCTCTTGAGCTTGCGCCTCTTCCCTTCCCTTGGAAGAAATTTGATGCTCAAAGGTCTCAGCCTTCGATGCTTCCTTTGCAAGCCCGGTTCCTTTGGGTCTCATCTGCATTATAGAAACACTTCCCCTCCTGATATTAATCAACTCAGAAACCTCGAAAGGTTTCTTGACCTTCTTCTCCTTTCTTTTGTTGCTCTGTGCGCAAAGGCACTGTTCCTCCTGAGCTTCGGGACTTAGAATAAGTCCACCTTCACACACTCCTTATGCTACTGAGATTTCCTCAATCTCAGATCCAAAGTATTTCTTGAAAAGAAATGCTTCACTCCCTCTTGGAATTCCTTTTCTCAATGCACACCTTGCAAATCCCACAGAGTGTTCAGGAACTCTGGTTGTCTTCGAAATCAACACTTCCCTTTCCTCAGAGTTCCCTAGTGCACTCTATGCACTTGCTCGATACCCTCCTGGCAGAGCTCTACAGAACCTTCAGTAGTTCTGTCTTCCCTGAACTCGAAACAGAGTTCCTCCTGTGCACTCCTTGCACTCGCTCGATGCCCTCCTAACAGAGCTCTACAGAACCTCAAGCATTTTGTCTTCCCTCTATGTGCTCTATCCTACACAATCTCTCCTTCAGGATGTTCAGCGATCCTGGGGTTTTCCTTTAAGTCTAATATTTCCTTTGGTGCGCCCTCCTGGCATGTCTCTGCCTAAATTCCGCAGAATTCATAAGTGCACTCTATGAACTGGCTTACAAAACCCACAATGTTCTGTCATGTAACCTCTTGCATGAAGCCACAAAGAACCAGACCTAGAATCAAAGAACCCAACAGACAAAAATTTATGTATGTAACCTACAAATGCGTACAAACATACATCTACAGCATATCATAAGCACATAAAGACATTCTTTCAATTACTCAGAATAACATGCAGGAAAAACTTCTATCTATTTGTATTAATAAAAATGCCTCTTTACAAATGTGCTCAATCTCTGACTGCAATAGAATCATGACTTCTTCTCTTCTCCCTATTTTCTCTATTCTTCCCCTGCTTCTCTAAAAACAAAAACAATATATCTTTACAAAAGGGGGATCCTCGAGCGCTTCCCTCCATCCTCACCAACTCTCATTAATTACAATGAATTACATTGAATGGGTCATTTAATCTGAATTGGATCTAGATCCCCATAAACCTGTCATCCATTAAGGTGAAACCAACTACAACATGCTTGAAGGCATGGCTTCAGCTCTACCAGCCTTAAAACAATTAATACATTTAATTCAAATTCAAAATTTGAAAGAGAGAGGGTTGCACCTCTCCTCTCCATTGAACGTGTGCTGGGTGTGTTGGTTCGCTGGCACTTGATGACATGGAGTGATGCTCCTGCATCATACTCCCCAGTTGGAAAAACCATGAGATATTTCTCATGAGCTTATAAATATTTGTTGAAATCCACCCGGATCCCAAACTATTATTTGGAGTTGTCCTGGTCCATTTCCTCACCGCTGTTGCTACTGCCCTGGTTCTCTTGCAGGATATTTTATGTCCAACTTCTCCTCACTGACAGCTTCTAGTGCCGACTTCAACATCAGCCTTCTAATTTCCTCAACTACATCTTCCAACTGCTCCAATGGCTGGCTCTCCTCATTCAGTATTCTTTGTTGCACTCCCTTTCTGTCAATGGATTGATCAACTCGATATCCCCTGCTATATTTCTCTCCCCTTGTGGCACTAAGTGGCCACCCTACTGCAGATTTCATATCTACAGTCTCTTCACTGAGTCTCTTCTCAAATTCCTCTTCTGATAGCTTGAATTTCAGCTCTCCTACTAGCATATATCCATCTTCCTCCAGCTACTTCCCAGACTGTAATTTTTCTTCATCTTCTGCTACATGCTTCGGCACTGCAGTCATCATTTGTTCAGCTCCCTGGCTGAAATTCCTGAGCAATTCCTTTGAATGATTATCTGCTAACATCTACATGACTCTCTTCTCATGGCATTCATCAACTGGCTCTGGATGGTTTAACCAATCCTCCAACATTTCTAACTCCTTCTCCCATGGAGTGAGCATCTTAACTGTGTGCTCCTCTTCTTTTCCTTGGGAAACTTCTGATATTTTCTCCTTCATCATGACAATCTCTGATGGCTATCATTAATTTTTTGTACCTACATCATAGACATGGTTAACTTTAAAGTCATTTGGCCCCATGGCCTCCTCAGATTCTTGTTGCACTATACCCTCATGTGCAACGCTTGTATTAGCCTCTACTGGACTATTTGGCAGGAATACTCTAATTCACTCAATCATCAAAATACTTTTCTAACCTTCCTTCTCTGTCAACTTCTCTTGCTAATATGAACTCACCTTTGAGTTCATTTTCTCTCCCTTGCCCACCTGGCAGTATGAGATTTTTCTGCTGCCCACCTAGCAGTATATTAGATCAATCAATCCCATATCCATCAACACTCCTTGCTAACATGAACTCACTTCTGAGCTCCCGAGACTTTCAAATAGTCTCATCTCCTTCTCCCTACCCACTTAGTAGATTGGGAATTTTCTATTTCCCACTTTCCAGTCTATGAGATCCTCCAACGATCTCATCTCATTCTCAACGTCATTGAGATTTCTCCCAGTCTCTAGTTCACAAGTGTGAACCACTCCTTCTCTGTCATCGAGGCTTCTTATACACCTCATCCATTCCTTTAGCAGTATCCTCTACCTTTGGGCCAATAAATACTAAACTGGCCACTTTACCCTTCTCTTTATGAGCCATTCATATACCCAATGCGGCTTTGCATCCTGCTGCATCTGCAGTGCAAGCTCTTCCATTCTCGCCCTTATCTCAACTAGTTCTTCATCCATATCATCTTTTCTCTACTGTTGGTGGTTCTTCTTTCCACCCCATCCATGGCCTTCATCAACCATTTTCATGTTCCTGTTTTCCCTCCTGGAAAACTTGTTGCTATCACTCTGCAACCGTGAGTGCTTCCAGCCTTTCCTATAGTCCTCTTGATTGTCTATTGACTACTACGCACCTTGTAACAATCATCACAAAGCTTCAACACTCTTTCTTCCTTTTCCTCTAGCTTCCTCTACCTGAAATATACAGACAAAATCAAGCTCTGATACCACTTTGACGCAGACCCCTAACCCTTAGGTCGAGATCCATGCAGGATCGATCTCCACAACTGTGCTAAGCTAGAACAGCTCAGTGGGTTCTCCCTGGAACCCAAACGATCCACGAGTCCTTCGAAAACCCCACCTGTGTGAAGAATCCCAAGGTGCAAGCTTTACCTCCTCCAAGTTACCACGTCACTATGACCTCGAGCCAAGCCAAATAGGCACCTTTTGCATTTCGTGACTTCGGGGTTTTCAACGCAAAGTGCCTCGACTCCTTGTCCTCAGAATTTTTGAAATGCCGAACCTCAAAAGGATATAATGGCTCCTTATCTCCTCCCTTAAACCTTCTCCATGTGACTCAGTCCTATGACCTGGTGCTATTCCTCCGAATTCTTTTGGGGTTTTACGATATTGCGAGTCGGGACTCCCTGTCTCACAACTCCTTCACTCTTGAAGTCCTGGTTGCCGAAATGTTGAAAATGGGTTAACGGCTCTGGCTCCTCCCTTAGCCTCCATCCACATGACCACCACTCTATGACCATGCGCTTAACATCAAAGAGCTACCGGATTTCACGATTTGGTGAATCACAATGCAAGCGTTCCTCCTTTCCCTTTTGAATCCCCGGTCCACAAAATGTCGAAATCTCTCTACTGAGAGATCAATGGCCCAGGTCCTTCTGGAACCGATGACCATGATCTAACTGGATCGACGGCTTGAAATATTTTAGGATTTTTCCCAAAACCTTGACCACTTGCCATGTGTCCTCCTGTGGATGGTCACGATGCTTTTGGGATTTTGTCAGGTCCTCTCCATTGCTTCTACGAGGGTTAAACCTCATTCTCCTATTTTTGGATCTGATGGCTATCAATCCTTTACATGAGGTTTTACGGTCACAATATGATCTGATGTGTACCTCCTAGGGAATAAATCCCACGCATGTATCCTTGATCTAGCGGCTCTCGGGCCACTGCGCTCCAGATCTAATGGCTGGAAAAATTTCTCAATTTTGGCGATTGCAAGTATGGGGTGCAACCTCCTCTACTCCTCCAACCCTCGATTCCTGAATGTGTGGATATCCAAGGGTTTAAACCCCCTGCGCATTCACCTGATCCAACAGTTGTCAGGTATTGGTGTTAGATCTGACGGTTCAAATCTATCCTCGTGCTGTCTCCTCATGTGTGCCTTGATGAAGATTCAATGGTCCATATCTTTCCTCCCAGTGCTGATCCAACGATTGTTGTTCTCCTCCTCCTCAGCTTGCACCTCTTCCCTTCTCTAGGAGGAAATTCGACGCTCAAAGGTCTTGGCCTTTGATGCTTCCCTTGCGAGCCCAGTTCCTTTGGGTCTCATCTGCATTATAGAAACACTTCCCCTCCTAAGCTTAGTCAACTCAGAAACCTCAAAAGGTTTCTCGACCTTCTGCTCCTTTCTTCTGTTTCTCTGTGTGCAAAGGCATCGTTCCTCCTGAGCTTTAGGAATTAGAATAAGTCCACCCTCACACACTCCTTTTGCTGTTGAGATTTCCTCAATCTCAGATCTAAAGTATTTCTTGAAAAGAAATGCTTCACACCCTCTTGGTGTTCTTTTTCTCAATGCACACCTCGTAGATCCCACAAAGTGTTCAGTAACTCTANCACACCTTGCAAATCCCACAGAGTGTTCAGGAACCCTGGTTGTCTTCGAAATCAACACTTCCCTTTCCTCAGAGTTCCCTAGTGCACTCTATGCACTTGCTCGATAACCTCCTGGCAGAGCTCTACAGAACCTTCAGTAGTTCTGTCTTCCCTGAACTCGAAACAGAGTTCCTCCTGTGCACTCCTTGCACTCGCTCGATGCCCTCCTGATAGAGCTCTACAGAACCTCAAGTATTCTGTCTTCCCTCTATGTGCTCTATCCTACACAATCTCTCCTTCAGGATGTTCAGCGATCCTGGGGTTTTCCTTTAAGTATAAGATTTCCTTTGGTGCGCCCTCCTGGCATGTCTCTGCCTAAATTCCGCAGAATTCATAAGTGCACTCTATGCACTGGCTTACAAAACCCACAATGTTATGTCATGTAACCTCTTGCATGAAGCCACAAAGAACCAGACCTAGAATCAAAGAACCCAACAGACAACAATTTATGTCTGTAACCTACAAATGCATACAAATATACATCTACAGCATATCATAAGCACATAAAGACATTCTTTCAATTACTCAGAATAACATGCAGGAAAAACTTCTGTCTATTTGTATTAATAAAAACGCCTCTTTACAAATGTGCTCAATCTCCGACTGCAATAGAATCAAGACTTCTTCTCTTCTCCTTATTTTCTCTATTCTTCCCCTACTTCTCTAAAAACAAAAACAATATATCTTTACAAAAGGGGGATCCTCGAGCGCTTCCCTCCATCCTCACCAACTCTCATTAATTACAATGAATTACATTGAATGGGCCATTTAATCTGAATTGGATCTAGATCCCCATAAACCTGTCATCCATTAAGGCGACACCAACTACAACATGCTTGAAGGCATGGCTTCAGCTCTACCAGCCTTAAAACAATTAATACATTTAATTCAAATTCAAAATTTGAAAGAGAGAGGGTTGCACCTCTCCTCTCCATTGAACGTGTGTTGGGTGTGCTGGTTCGCTGGCACTTGATGACATGGAGTGATGCTCCTGCATCATACTCCCCAGTTGGAAAAACCATGAGCTCTTGCTCATGAGCTTATAAATATTTGTTGAAATTCACCCGGATCCCAAACTATTATTTGGAGTTGTCCTGGTCCATTTCCTCACCGTTGTTGCTACTGCCCTGGTTCTCTTGTAGGATATTTTCTGTCCAACTTCTCCTCACTGACAGCTTCCAGTGCCGACTTCAACATCAGCCTTCTAATTTCCTCAACTACATCTTCCAACTGCTCCAATGGATGGCTCTCCTCATGCAGTATTCTTTGTTGCACTCCCTTTCTATCAATGGATTGATCAACTCGATCTCCCCTGCTATATTTCTCTCCCCTTGTGGCACTAAGTGGCCACCCTACTGCAGATTTCATCTCTACAGTCTCTTCACTGAGTCTCTTCTCAAATTCCTCTTCTGATAGCTTGACTTTCAGCTCTCTTACTAGCATATATCTAGCTTCCTCCAGCTGCTTCCCAGACTGTAATTTTGCTTCATCTTCTGCTACATGCTTCGGCACTGCAGTCATCATTTGTTCAGCTCCCTGGATGAAATTCTTGAGCAATACCTTTGAATGATTATCTTCTAACATCTACATGACTCTCTTCTCATGGCATTCATCAACTGGCTCTGGATGGTTTAACCAATCCTCCAACATTTCTAACTCCTTCTCCCATGGAGTGAGCATCTTAACTGTGTGCTCCTCTTCTTTTCCTTGGGAAACTTCTGATATTTTCTCCTTCATCATGACAATCTCTGATGGCTATCATTAATTTTTTGTACCTACATCATAGACATGGTTAACTTTAAAGTCATTTGGCCCCATGGCCTCCTCAGATTCTTGTTGCACTATACCCTCATGTGCAACGCTTGTATTAGCCTCTACTGGACTATTTGGCAGGAATACTCTAATTCACTCAATCATCAAAATACTTTTCTAACCTTCCTTCTCTGTCAACTTCTCTTGCTAATATGAACTCACCTTTGAGTTCATTTTCTCTCCCTTGCCCACCTGGCAGTATGAGATTTTTCTGCTGCCCACCTAGCAGTATATTAGATCAATCAATCCCATATCCATCAACACTCCTTGCTAACATGAACTCACTTCTGAGCTCCCGAGACTTTCAAATAGTCTCATCTCCTTCTCCCTACCCACTTAGTAGATTGGGAATTTTCTATTTCCCACTTTCCAGTCTATGAGATCCTCCAACGATCTCATCTCATTCTCAACGTCATTGAGATTTCTCCCAGTCTCTAGTTCACAAGTGTGAACCACTCCTTCTCTGTCATCGAGGCTTCTTATACACCTCATCCATTCCTTTAGCAGTATCCTCTACCTTTGGGCCAATAAATACTAAACTGGCCACTTTACCCTTCTCTTTATGAGCCATTCATATACCCAATGCGGCTTTGCATCCTGCTGCATCTGCAGTGCAAGCTCTTCCATTCTCGCCCTTATCTCAACTAGTTCTTCATCCATATCATCTTTTCTCTACTGTTGGTGGTTCTTCTTTCCACCCCATCCATGGCCTTCATCAACCATTTTCATGTTCCTGTTTTCCCTCCTGGAAAACTTGTTGCTATCACTCTGCAACCGTGAGTGCTTCCAGCCTTTCCTATAGTCCTCTTGATTGTCTATTGACTACTACGCACCTTGTAACAATCATCACAAAGCTTCAACACTCTTTCTTCCTTTTCCTCTAGCTTCCTCTACCTGAAATATACAGACAAAATCAAGCTCTGATACCACTTTGACGCAGACCCCTAACCCTTAGGTCGAGATCCATGCAGGATCGATCTCCACAACTGTGCTAAGCTAGAACAGCTCAGTGGGTTCTCCCTGGAACCCAAACGATCCACGAGTCCTTCGAAAACCCCACCTGTGTGAAGAATCCCAAGGTGCAAGCTTTACCTCCTCCAAGTTACCACGTCACTATGACCTCGAGCCAAGCCAAATAGGCACCTTTTGCATTTCGTGACTTCGGGGTTTTCAACGCAAAGTGCCTCGACTCCTTGTCCTCAGAATTTTTGAAATGCCGAACCTCAAAAGGATATAATGGCTCCTTATCTCCTCCCTTAAACCTTCTCCATGTGACTCAGTCCTATGACCTGGTGCTATTCCTCCGAATTCTTTTGGGGTTTTACGATATTGCGAGTCGGGACTCCCTGTCTCACAACTCCTTCACTCTTGAAGTCCTGGTTGCCGAAATGTTGAAAATGGGTTAACGGCTCTGGCTCCTCCCTTAGCCTCCATCCACATGACCACCACTCTATGACCATGCGCTTAACATCAAAGAGCTACCGGATTTCACGATTTGGTGAATCACAATGCAAGCGTTCCTCCTTTCCCTTTTGAATCCCCGGTCCACAAAATGTCGAAATCTCTCTACTGAGAGATCAATGGCCCAGGTCCTTCTGGAACCGATGACCATGATCTAACTGGATCGACGGCTTGAAATATTTTAGGATTTTTCCCAAAACCTTGACCACTTGCCATGTGTCCTCCTGTGGATGGTCACGATGCTTTTGGGATTTTGTCAGGTCCTCTCCATTGCTTCTACGAGGGTTAAACCTCATTCTCCTATTTTTGGATCTGATGGCTATCAATCCTTTACATGAGGTTTTACGGTCACAATATGATCTGATGTGTACCTCCTAGGGAATAAATCCCACGCATGTATCCTTGATCTAGCGGCTCTCGGGCCACTGCGCTCCAGATCTAATGGCTGGAAAAATTTCTCAATTTTGGCGATTGCAAGTATGGGGTGCAACCTCCTCTACTCCTCCAACCCTCGATTCCTGAATGTGTGGATATCCAAGGGTTTAAACCCCCTGCGCATTCACCTGATCCAACAGTTGTCAGGTATTGGTGTTAGATCTGACGGTTCAAATCTATCCTCGTGCTGTCTCCTCATGTGTGCCTTGATGAAGATTCAATGGTCCATATCTTTCCTCCCAGTGCTGATCCAACGATTGTTGTTCTCCTCCTCCTCAGCTTGCACCTCTTCCCTTCTCTAGGAGGAAATTCGACGCTCAAAGGTCTTGGCCTTTGATGCTTCCCTTGCGAGCCCAGTTCCTTTGGGTCTCATCTGCATTATAGAAACACTTCCCCTCCTAAGCTTAGTCAACTCAGAAACCTCAAAAGGTTTCTCGACCTTCTGCTCCTTTCTTCTGTTTCTCTGTGTGCAAAGGCATCGTTCCTCCTGAGCTTTAGGAATTAGAATAAGTCCACCCTCACACACTCCTTTTGCTGTTGAGATTTCCTCAATCTCAGATCTAAAGTATTTCTTGAAAAGAAATGCTTCACACCCTCTTGGTGTTCTTTTTCTCAATGCACACCTCGTAGATCCCACAAAGTGTTCAGTAACTCTATTTGTCTTCGAACTCGACACTTCCCTTTCCTCAAAACTCGAAATAGAGTTCCCTAATGCACTCTATGCACTCGCTCGATGCCCTCCTGGCAGAACTCTACAAAACCTGTTGTAGTTCTGTCTTCCCTGAACTTGAAATAGAGTTCCTCCTGTGCACTCCTTGCACTCGCTCGATGCCCTCCTGACAGAGCTCCATAGAACCTCAGACGTTCTGTCTTCCCTCTCTGTTCTCTTCTTTGCATAGTCTCTCCTTCAGGATGTTCAAGGATCCTGGGGGTTTCCTTTGAGTCCAAGATTTCCTCTGGTGCACCCTCCTAGCACGTCTCTGCCTAAATTCCATAGAATTTAGAAGTGCACTCTATGCACTGGCTTACAAAACCCACGATGTTTTGTCATGCAACCTCTTGCATGAATCCACAAAGAACTAGAGCTGGAATCAAAGAACCCAATAGAGAACAATTTATGTCTGTAACCTGCAAATGCGTACAAACATACATCTACAGCATATCATAAGAACATAAATACATTCGTTCAATTACTCAGAATAACATGCAGGAAAAACTTCTCTTTGATTTTATTAATAAAAATGTCTTTTTACAAATGTGCTCAAGCTCTAACTCCAATAGAGTCACAGCTTCTTCTCTTCTCACCATTTTCTCTATTCCTCCCCTTCTTCTCTAAAAGCAAAAAAAAGATCTCTTTACAAAAGGGGGCTCCTCGAGCGCTTCCCTCCATCCTCACCAACTCTCATTAATTACAATGAATTACATTGAATGGGCCATCTAATATGAATTGGATCTATATCCCCATAAAACTATCAGCCATTAAGGCGACACCAACTATAGCATGCTTGAAGGCATGGCTTCGGCTTTACCAGCCTTACAACAATAAATACATTTAATTCAAATTCAAAATTTGAAAGGGAGAGGGTTGTGCCTCCCCTCTCCATTGAACGTATGTTGGGTGTGTTGGTTGGCTGGCGCTTGATGATGTGGAGTGATGCTCCTGCATCACAACACCTAGGAAATTTTAAGACGCACCGACTAGGACCATATGTGATTAGATATGTGATTGATGTAGATGTTTTTTAGTTAGAGAATTTGGATGGACAAGTCATGGAAGGACTAGTGAATGGGAGACGAATGAAACTGTATAGGGACTATCATCCTTATGTGCACTAGAAGATATGCATAGGTTATAATAGTATCATAGTATACCATAGGAAGAAAAATAAAGAAAAGAAAGAAAAAAAAGAAAAAAACAAGAAAAAGAAAGAAATGAGTCAAGGGAAAAGGTCGAAAGTTGTAGAGGAAAAGAAGTTTTGGTTATGCCTAAAAGAAAAAAAGAAAGGAAACTATTGTAGATAAGAGAGGAGTAAGTAGAAGGACACATAGATGAAGGACACAAAGTGTTCGACAACACAGGTATTCCAACAGAGGACGAACACCTTCAATAACCACTCACATAACCAGATCAAAGATCAACACACCGATGTTTTCACGTGGTAAAACCCCTACGGG
>JZKD02S1773035.1:69911-85700 GCA_000966675.3 Picea glauca | reverse complement strand
GATTTAGATCTAGTTCTCGATCCTACATGGGCTCAAGGTTCCCTCACCAATAATGATTATTTAGAATTAGTCTTGACCTCAGACGAGGTGATTATTGAGGAAATTACTAGTCCAGATAGACCCTGGGATGATCTTATTTCCTCCCAGATCTTATTTCCTCCCAGAGTTAAGAAGAATTGAAGCAGGTGAATTCACTTTAACTATGACTGGAGATAAGGATTTTCCTATCAATCCTTTGGCTACACATGTTGTTTACACTAAAGGAAATATGGCAACCATTTCTCAAACTATACCTATCAATATCTCCAAAATCCCTAGCATCATGGAGAATATCTTTGTCGGAGCGCACTGCTCCCATGAGGAGATTCAAATCTACACAGATTTATTTAAATATTTTCGCGACGTGTTTGCTTGGTCTTACGAGGAAATGCTAGGCATAGATCCAAGAATCATTGAACATGAAATCACAACATATCCTGATGCTAAGCCACTCCAACAGAAGCTTCATCCAGTCAATCCTAGGAAATCAAAAACTATTAAGGCTAAAGTAGAGAAACTACTCCAAGTTGATTTCATCTACCACGTCCAATTGACTCAATGGGTGTCAAATCCTGTTCTAGTCAACAAAAAATAGGGTACGATTCGCATACGTATGGACTTCCATGATTTGAACAAGGCCTGTCCAAAGGATAATTTCCCCACACCATTTATTTACCAGATAGTCGATGAATGCACAGGTTGTGAAGCCTTTTCTTTCATGGATGGTTTTTCGGGATACAATCAGATATAGATAAAGCTCGAAGACCAACACAAAACCTCTTTCATTTGTCCATGGGGTACATTCTCTTATAAGAAGATGCCTTTTGGTTTGAAAAATGTTGGATCTATGTTTCAGCAGGCCATGTATTTTTATTTCCACGATCTAAAACACATAGTCGAGGCTTATCTCGATGATTTAGCATCACGATCTCGTAAGAGAGTTGATCATCCCGCACACCTCTGACTTATATTTGAGCAATGTCACTACTACCGGATCCGCTTGAATCCAAACAAATGCAACTTTTGAGTAACATCGGGTCCTTTGTTAGGTTTCATAGTTTTAACAGTAGGGATCATGGTCGATCCTTTAAAGGTTGAGGTGATAGTTCAGTTGCCTCCCCCGTGCACAGTCCCTTAGCTTCAGAGTTTACAGGGAAAAGCAAACTTCTTACGGCATTTCATCGCAAACTATGCCGAGATCACAAAGGGTTTTATGCATTTACTGAAGAAGGACGTTCCTTTTCATTGGGATGAAGCTGCTCAGTGCTCTTTCAAAGAATTGAAACGTGCCCTCACTTCTACCCCTCTGCTACGACCACCCAATTATAATAAATATTTCTTATTGTACTTGGCCACTGCATAGTCGACCATCGGTATGGTCTTAGTTCAGGAGGATGATTTTCTCTCAGAATATGTGATTTATTACTTGAGTCAAGGCCTGGCTGGACTGGAACTCAATTATTCCCACATTGAAAAACTTGCATTGGTAGCAGTTCATGTTGTCGAACGGTTCTGTCATTACATCTTGTTTTGCAAGACCATTGTCAGTGCCATTGTGAATCTGTTTCAATACGTGTCGACACGACGTGTGATCGACGGAAATATCAGTATATGGATAGTTATCCTCCAAGAATTAGTCTTGGATTTTTTCTCGACTAAATCCAAAAAGTCGTTGGTCTTTGTGGAACTCATCTCGAAACTTTCGGTCGAATCAGGAGATGTTATACCCGAGGAGTCTCCTGTCAAAGGAGACATGTTTTTTATCACGTCTTCAAACCCCTGGTACAGAGATATACTAGTCTATCTCCAGAATTTAAAGTGCCCTACCTCTGCTTCTCATGATGAGAATCATCATATACACCATCAAGCTAAGAACTATCTCATCCTTGATAACACTCTGCATCGTCGAGGTGTATATTGCATCCTTCACCAGTGTCTCACTCATGAAGAGGAAAAAATCATACTTAATGATTGCCACACTAGAGCATGTGGTGGTCACTTTTCTGGGTTGGAAATAGCCCAAAATATTCCACGAGCCAATTAATTTTGGTCAACGTTAATCAAAGATTGTGTTGAATCGGTCAAGAAGTGCCACCCGTGTCAGATCTTCTCTTGGAAGATGAGGGGACACCTCGCTCCTATATTTCTCGTCATCACAATTGGTCCCTTCATTAAGTGGGGGATTTATTACGCTACATGAAACCCTCCTTCCACAAGAGGACACTGTTATATCATCGTAGTAGTAGACTACTTCACAAAGTGGGTCGAAGCTATGCCAACTTTTAAAGATGGTGGCGAGACAACAAATCTCTTTTTGTTTAACCAGATAATAACACAGTTCAACATCCCAAGAGAGATTATCATTGACTATGGAATTCACTTCCAGAACAAAATGTTGTCTGATTTAACATCAAATCTTGGGTTGAGGCAAGAACATTCATTACCCTACTACCCACAAGTGAATGGTCAAGTGGAAGCTGTGAATAAATCCCTCAAGACTATTTTACAGTGAACGATCAATTCGTCCAGGTCAAATTGGCATTTGATGTTGTACTCAGCATTATGGGCCTACCGAACGTTTGTTAAGACTACAAACAGTTTCTCACCCTTTCAACTCGTTTACGGGCTGGAAGTAGTCTTTCCTATAGAGTTCCAGATCCCCTCTCTAAAGTTGGAAGTACAGTTATTTCTAGACACTTCACCGCTTGAAGAGCGTTTATTATATCTGGAGAATCTCAATGAGCAGCGTCAGGATGCAGCCTTAGCTAACGAGGCTCACAAACAAAAAGTCAAGTTTCAGTATGATCGGTTCATATATCCTCGGATTTTCTCTAAAGGTGACCTTGTCCTAGTCTACGACCAAGATAAGGACCCCCTAGGGGCAGGCAAGTTCAAACCCTTGTGGTTCGGACCTTTCATTGTGAAGGAGGTTCTAAAGAAGGGCACTTATCATCTGGTGGACTTTGAGGGAAATTCTTTGGTAGAGCCTAGAAATGGGCTCTACTTCAAGAAGTATTACTCATAGGTGGGTCGCCTTGGGTGACTTCTTGTAACATATGTATAGTCTTATACATTTTCTTTTTAGCTTTTGTCTTTTTGGACGTGTAATTTTTTGATGTCATATTTTTCACTGTGGCAGATGTCAAGTGAATCAGAGGTGTTCGTTGGTTTTGTGGATGGTTCTATTCGGCACACTCGAAGGCTTGCTTCTGCAGCTTGGGTGATTTTCACACCTCATGGCTAGTTGCTATCTTTAGAAAGTATATGTTTAGGTAACACCACGAAGAATGTCGTTGAATATAGCGCAGTCTTAGAGTTTCTTTGTGATTATTTATCACATGGTATCTCTCACCTTTGGGTCTACTTAGACGCTCAACTGGTTGTGTCTCAGTTAAATGGGGTTTACCACGTTTATGATCCTACACTACACCGATAGTTCCTTAGGGTACGTCTCTTAGAACGAAGCTTTGATTACATTACGTATATCCATGTTCCTAGGATACTAAATCAAATCATAGATACTCTAGATAATCATGTATTAGATTGGCATATTGCACACATGTAAGAAAAAGCAGACGCACGCACATGAAAATACATTTGTAAAATAGATGTAATCCATAAGACGTAAAAAGATGTAAAATATCCATATATATATCAAAAAATATCAGAGTACAAGGGTGGGCGTAAGTGCCTCAAAAATATGTCCAGTAAGAGTCATGAGGCTTATGCCCTCAAAAAGACACAAAAATTTCTCTCGGCATGTAAGTAGTCTAGCATAGTGGGGCCTGTTGGCCCTACCATAGTGAACAATGGTGTTTTCCAAACGTCAGAAGATCTGGACCCAAGTCTATGGAACCCCAACTACATGAGGTTGCATCAATGGTGGGAGATCCTTGATCTCCACCATAGGGAATGTACGAGTGAGTGCAGTAAGGTTATGCTCTACCCGTTTCAATACTCTCTTAGCCTATCCAGCTGGAGGCCCCCCTGCTGTTGTTGCTTCTCCAGTGGCTGCAACTGGTCCTACCTCTGGTCGAGGATGCTACCTAGTCCTCGAGAATTCTATTGGATGCACTAGTTCCACATCTGTACATAACAGATACGTAAGTGTGAGATACTCTGGTATACAAAAAAAAAATGATATATATATATATAAAGACATAAAAATTAAATAACTTTGAAAAATTGATCCCAGCATAGGGGTAGTCCTCTATTTCCAGAATCTGTCATGACCACTAGTCAAAAAATGTGTCATCAAAGGCCTCGATGGTCCTCCCTCCCCCTTTTCGTGACAATAGTTTTTCCCATCTGCATAGCGTTGGGAGAGAGGCCTCGTACCCTCATATAGTCTCTCGAGGACTGAGACTAGGTACCCTCTCAAAGAAAAAGGAGCACAAAACAGTCCCAAAACCGAAGTTATAGTGCTCTTGCATCTGACACTTTGTTAGTTGTCTCTTAATTCAATCCAGCATGGTGGTGCTCTAGTCGAAAATCCATGCATTTAAGCATTGTACTGCACAATGCATGTGTGCCCGAGAAGCCTGCTATAAATCCGCGGATCCATTGATCCTCCCAATGAGTAGAACTATCACTTTTAGTGATAGGTTGTTGATCTTATGAATAGGCACCTAAGAACCTACTTTCTCAGTACCAGCCTCACAATGGAGTCCCATCAACTCCTCGATGTTGTGAGGCTCGGGGGGAAAAGTACGCAAGTTGACTGGTTCCCCTCTTCTCGAGAGACCATTCAGGAAGTAAATATATTCAGTCGTTGGAGTCAACGACTGCCCCTCGAGCATGAATGTGTCTCTATGTCAAGATGCCAGAAACCTACCAGTGCATTTGGCAACCTAGGTTGTGCCCTCATAAACGGACACTGGAAGAACTTTAACAACCCACATTGTGACAAAACAGAGATAGTAATAGGGTCCTCGAAGACCAAAAAATCAATTTCCTCATGCTCCAATGCACATACTATTATCACTAAAATTTCGTCCGCAAATGGTTACAGGAATCCAACATCTTCAAACAACTATGAGTCCATCCATGGACCAAAATTACCAAAAAAACATTTCAAAAAGGTCCAAAACTATACAACCAGTTATAAAATCAAGAATGTTCTATGACTACATAGGGCGCGCACACACATGCACCATCTAGAAATGCAGGAAAAGTGCACATGTGCATGATGCACGACTATGGATGCTAAAAGTCGTGCACACCTAAGAACAGTGCATTTATGAGATTGGTCGGCCTCCCACCCACTTCTGGTTCATCTTCCAAGTTGATTTGACATCCAAATCTCGGTTGGATCTGGCTGGGTGGCTGGTCAAAGACCTAAAGGTTGCCTAAACAACCCCTTTTCACACTAAAATATGGTTGCATAATATCTTAAAGTGATGTTATAAAACAAGGCCATGGGTGCACTACATTTTCAAGGAATTCATTTGCAAGGTTATGCTGCTACTATTCTCTTAGGGGATCCTCTTTTCTCATCAAGAGCATACTAGCATCATTCCATTTGGGCAATCCACCTCACCTTTTGAGTGGATTATCTTGGGATTCTTTCACCATTTCTTGTAAGTTTCAAAGTTGTAAGAAGAGATCAATTGTGGGGATCCAAAAGCCCTCCCTTGGAGGAAGAAGGAACCCAAAGTCCTCTTTCTTCTCAGTGTTTTCTTTTCACTAATATAATCCTTTCCATTGGTGACATGAGTCTTGTTTGTTTCTTGTTCTTATGTCCTTATGCTCAATAGTTTAGTTATTCTTTCCTTTCCTAGTTTAATTCTTAGTTTAGCCTTTTATGTTTATTTTTCTAACCCTTTACTTTATTGTTGTCTTGCTTAGATAACCCAACTAAGCTTGTAAGCACCTATGTTTTGCACATTCAGGTGAGAAAAGAGGTGCAACATATTGGTGACTCCACTGGGGAAAGGTATCAATTTCCTACCCCATTTGGGTTTTTCTATCTCTTCTTTCGGTTTATTTAACCTGCAGGTACCATAATCGGCCCAAGCTGACCTGGAAAACATCCAATTCAAAGTTGAGTTGAGAGAATTCCATTTGAAATTTTCTTCACGGCCGTGTGACATTTTTGCATGGGTTTATTGGCCCACAGTCACGCATCGTGCACATGTGTGCCAAAATTACTGTGTTACTCAGTGCCTTCTACGCACCTGCACCCAAAAGTCTTTTTCGCTTCACGCATTGGCGCTCAATGCGCCTCTATCTACTCTAAGACCCATGCACCTGTGCAGAAAAATACACATTGTAAGCCTTTTTGTGATTTGTGGAAGGTCCCTAACCCTCTTAACAACGATTCATGCATGTTGTAATCTGCACCACACTTAGTTCCCTCTTCATATAAAGGGATTAGTCAAAAACACATAGGCACTTAGGAGGTTTAAAATCATTATTTCCTCTTTTTCTTTCATTTTTCCACATGGATGGCTTGTTTTGACTAAAGAGTATAAGTTGGAATCATTTGTAATCACACAAAACTTGCATTGGGACCAGAAAATTGGATAACAATCATTTAGTATGCTCTTTTCTCTCACTTCAAAGCGATCTTGAGAATTAGAAAAAGATTGTAGGACAATTTCATTTCCCTTAAAAAAACTAAACCTTTAGGAGAGGACAACAACCCCCTAAGGACTCCTCTTAGTTTATTTTTCAAACACATATCAAGATTGTAAGGGGCCCATACATGCCCACATGCTACAAAGATAAGATAGTGTTGAAGTTTACTTTCTTAGATTAAATTACTAGGGAAGTTTAAAGGTTTTGTAACGGGCCCATACATGCCCACATGATCACAATCTAGGATAGTTTCAAAGATTTTTTAGAATAGATCACAATAGGGAGTTAAAGGAATAGTAAAGGACCCACATGTCCACAAGCTAGTTTCCTAGGGACTTTTGAATTCCACAAGGTTGTACCAAAGGCATTTAGTTAATTAGGTAATCAACACTTGTAAGGACCAAGCGAAGTCCACATGCAGCAAGGTGACACCTAATTTATTAAAAGTTGGCACACTTTCACTCATTCACACACAAAAGTCACCTCTCACTCACATAGTTTTAATCTCAAAATGTGGAGGTTGAAGTAAGTTTCCTCCAAAGGGATTCAGAAACACCCCACCCTTTTATTGACAAAACTATCCACTCCCACTTAATTTCAATAAGATTGGCTCACACCCCCAATCTCTCAAACAACCACATCTAAAATTTTTCTAAAAACTCATTAAGTTTTCCTCCACAGGAGGTGCCAAAAGAAATCTTTTAGTCTAGGTAGGATTTCGGGTATAGGCATCCAAATAACTCCCCGTTATCTGGTTCTCACATTTTCAAAACAAATAGAAGTTGTCAAATAGGGAACATTAAATCCTCCAAGTCAAGTGTTATTAACACCATAAGGCAGGGAGATACCCATGAAGGGTTGAAGGCCGAGGTCCGATTGTTCTGTTCATCCCCCCTTGAGGCACCCACCTCTTGGACGGGATCTAGCCCGTGACCCATTTCTTAGGCCAAAAATCTAAATGTCGCACTTTGTCCAAGGTACCTAGTGACCAAATTTTAGACATCTACCCAAGTGGTAATTGTGGGTTTCAATTGCACCTTGATCATATTTTGTGTGGCTATTGGGAAATATCACCATCTCTTTTGAGATATGCCCCCTCTACCCCTCATAATAACTGATTACTGCATCCTTCACTAGTTTCTCTTCCGGTGGCTTCAGACCCCACTGTTGAGCACTATTGGAAGGTCCAGTGCTATTTGAGAGGAAGGACGTTACATCTTTTAGGACACAAGCATTTGTTTTCTTTGATCCCCCACGTGGACAAAACCATCTATCCACATATATGCTTCTTTATCAAAACACTTTATGTATGATGCACTTCTGATTTCATTTGATTTAGATATATATCGTGTAAAGTTCAAAAATTGCAACAAAGGCTCTTGTTTATTTATTACTCTCACCATAATTTGCACACACCCACTCAACTATTCTAACATCATAGGGGACCCACAGAACCCCTGTCGTTCCAGATGCTTGCTAAACCTCCCTCCTATTCTAGGGGGAGTTCCTAGTCTTGCAAACTCATTGACTCCACCTTCTCACACTCCTATGAGTGCCACTATCTTAGGATCATCTTTGCTTGGTTCCACCTTACTTGGGTCCAATTCTCAAGTTCCACCGTCCACTCACTCTCCTTTACACGGAAGCAGGGGGGCAACTTCCTCTCAAAGGGGAAGTACAAACCCACCTAGTCCCCCCCAAGGGTCAAGTTCACAACACACTCACACCATGGCTAGAACTAATCCTCCGCCACCACTCCAGATGCCATACTTAGCCTCTCTCAACATACCAGACCTAAGAAAACTCACAAATGATCCTATATTTCATGACCCCACATGGCTTGCAATGCCTACCAAACTACCTTCAAATATCCCCAAGTTTGAAGGAAAGGAAGGAGATGACCCTGCCAACCATGTCATGACTTTTCACTTATGGTGCTCTTCCAATAGAATTATGGATGATTCCATCTGACTACGATTATTTCAATGCACACTCACTGACCCATCAGCCAAAAGGTATGTAGACAAAAAATCAGGTTCCCATGTGACTTTTGAATCCTTGGCAAAAGCATTTTTGACCTTCTTCCAATTACCAATCCGCCATGACAATGGTCTTGAACTAATCTCTAATTTTAAACAAACCTTAGACACACATATCACTGATCACATTCACAAGTGGCGTCGACGATGTAGTTTGTGAAAAGCAAAAACCACAAAAAAACGATGTCTTGATTGGTTTCTCAAATCAATTGTCTCTCTCCTCGGTAAAGATGTGGCTTCCACCTTCCCTCAATCAGAAGAAGAAGCCATCAGTAAGGCTCAACAATACAACCTCATCTATTCACAATACAGTGCTTCCTGATCTCCCAAAACCCGTGCCATTTGGCCAAGATAAACCCGAGATGTATCACTCAGCAGACGGATTGATTGGTAACACCATGCACCACAATCCACAACCCCAACAACCACCAATGTATGGCAGACCTCAATATCCATCAGCATATGGAGGAATCCCTTATTATCCTCCACCCCCTTATCAACAACCATACCCTTTTTCCCTTCCTCCACCCATCATTGGGCCATCGTCGACACCCACAATACGCCCACCTATCCAAATAAGTTCTAGTACTCCCTCTACCTCAGCTCATACTCTAAATACTAGCGAAAGTGCCATGCCTTCTTATGTACCTTACGGATCATTACCACAAAATAGTTTGTACTTTCCATTTCCTGACCCTCCATGGCCCATGGCTCCACCACAAGGACACCCTCACGCTGGGTTAATTTTGTTCAACCCTCTCCCATTCAACAATATCAAAATTTCTAACAATTGAATACAGCAAATCCAACCCATCAGTCAAATAATGCCAAAAAGAAAGGAAAAAACTGGAACAATAACAACTCAAGGCAAGGCAGAAATTACCCCCAACAAAACCAACCTACTGGGGGCAACCAGAATCAAGGGAGTCGGAACCCCCAGGGGGGCCACAACAACAAGCGTCAAGGGAAAAATAACAATAACCTTTGAACCAACTTCCCCTGTGCCCTTTGCAGTGAGTTCGGTCATTATACTCATCATTGCCCCCAAATCATTGATTTTAAATGGATGAAAGACTTAGGGAATGGACCACATCCTCCAGCATCGCCTACTCCTTAGCAACCCCCACAACAATAAATGCAACAACCACCCCCAGTCGTGTTGCAGAACCCCATTCTACACCAAGGAGTGATGAACACCCAACAAGACATGTATCCCACCCCACCACAGTAGGGACAATATCTTAATCCAAGAAATCCCATAGATCGTACTATCCTCCTCACTAGTGAGGAAGAAGTCCTTCTACAAACATGTAGTCGTCAATATCGTGCACCCCTTGAGTCTCCTCCCACTCCCCCAGAACCCATCCCAGGACCAACATGAACTCCTTTGATGATCCCTCACCCTAACACAGAAACCCATCTTTGCATCCCTCACATCCCATTGCGCAAGAATGTCCACAACCCTCAGGCTACGGTGTCTCATAATTACAGTTTGGTCGATAACTTGTCACAATCCTCGGCTACCATGTCAGTCTTAGAAGTACTTCAAACTTGCCCCACTCAACGAAAGTCATTACTTTCCTCCTTAGGGGCAGTCGACCCTGCGGATACTCAACTCATCACATTTGATCTTGATAGTGGAGAACCTCGCCTCCCCGCTCTCATCACTTTTCAAATCCCAGTGAGAATTCAGAACATTATAGTTCATCGGTGCATCATTGATGAAGGTGCATCCACATGCATCATGTCCAATTCGGTATGGCAGAAACTTGGTTCCCTCGAACTCATGACATCTGCCATCACATCAAGAACTTATGACAGATGACCATCTTCTCCCGAAGGGCTCTTCCAAAATGTCCCCGTAGAACTCGAGGCAAGACCATTCTCATTGACATTAAAGTTATCGATGCCCCACTTGATTACAATATCTTGTTTGGTCGTAGCTACATGTACGCTATGAAGGTAGTTGCATCTTCCATCTTTTGAACCATGATGTTCCCTCATAAAGAGAAGATCATTACCATTGATCAAGTTTCAAATTATGAACCTAACCCATCTGCCAACATCAATAACATTCTCCCTTTCATCCATACTAATCCCTAGACATACCCCCTCATCGAAATGGGGCCCAAAATTTTCAAAGACCCATCCTTGTTAGGAACTTACCATGGTGCACCACCACTCCTTCATCCTTCCAATTAGGTATGTGTTGTCTCGTCCAAAGGAACTGACATAGAGGATACCCTTCCTCCCAGTGAGGCTTCTCTCATATCTGACGTCCCACTAGTTGCAGAGCCCCTCCCTCAAGATCCTTTTGCGAACTCGTCAACTCCAATATTTCATGATCTCACTTCACCCCAAGGCCATATCCCAGTTTGGGAGACAGTTCCCCAAGCCATTACTCAAATCCTCTTCTTTTACCCTCCACCAGGTGTACAATATTTCCAAGTAGTTGCAACACTTACCCTCCCTAATACGGTGCTAGAAATCCCAGTTTGGTATTTACATCCACCAAAGATGGTTCCTCAGCCATCCCTCCCCCCCCAAATAGAAGGAATCCCAATGTAGATTCCCATACTCACTCCCACCATACCCTCTACACCCCCACTCACTAACCTCCCTGCCACAGTTGGGGGCAGGCAAAAGAAGAAGGAGCCCACATCTCCACTTCTCCAATGCGTCCAATCTCCTTGCACACTATGTGAGAAAGATGGACACCCAACCAAAAAATGCACATCTCTACCCGAGTTACGTAACCTAATTTAACTCTAACAAACACCATCACCATTCGTCACTTTATCAAGTATTATCGCTACCTCCCCTAATATAAGTAGAAAAGGACTGTGATCCAAATTTGCTTGTTCCCTATGTTCAAAATATGGCCATTATACACACCATTTCCCAGCGCTGCCTCACTTACGACAGACATTAGTAGCAGTATGCCAAAGCTTCTAGCATGAACCCAGTCTAGCTACGTCATCCCCACCAAACATCACTGACATCCATTATGTCACGACTTCAGCCAATGAACGTATGAGATGCCCTTGCTCTCTATGTGAATCCTTAGATCATTTCACATATCAATGTCCTATGATCATTGAATATAGGCAACGCCAAGTGACCCTAATTCAAACTCCTTCACGCCCTATAAAATCAATGATTAACCTTACCCCATCACTAGAGATTCTTCATATTATTTCTCCTGAACCAGAAGCACTCCCTATTCTTCCATGGTTCTTAGATAACTTATATGAGGATTTACCCCCAAATCCCCCCAATTCTCCCATTCATTTCCCCATGGAAATTTTATGCCTAACTACCACTTATAATCCTCAGTATCTCGATATTTGGTTTATGATGAGAGAACCATTGCAACCCCATTATGTCTTTCCCCCTGCTTCTTCATCACCAGAGGACAACCACAAGGAAAAAGTCATTGATATCACTCTTTTAGATCCCTTGTATTCTCGCCAATTCCACTGTGAAGAAGACATACTCGAGGAATTAAGCACCCCCGACTACCCATGGGATGTGCTACACCATAGAGCGCTCTTCTTTTCATAGGAAGCCTTCACGCCTCCTAACCAACACCCCATATATGCAGTCGAAACAAAGGATATTATCCCATCAGGGCATATCGACTGGTTCAACAACCCCATCCCTACCCCTGACGGTTTTGAAGAAGGCAATGTGGCCAACATTTCCCCTACCATCAAAATCGATATTTCCATACAAAATGGAGTCATAGAGGAAATCACCATTGGTGCCGCATGCACTCCTCAAGAAATCACCGCCTATAAAGCCCTCTTCTAAGAATACCGAGATATTTTTTCCTGGTCATACATAGAGATTCCTGGCCTTGATCCCTTTATTTTCAAACATCACATAGACACCTGGCCTGATATCACACCGGTTCGCCAAAAACAATGACTGCTACACCCATCCAAAGTAGCGGCCATTAAGGTCGAGATTGACAAATTATGTGCTGCTGGGTTCATCTACACCATTTCCTATACCTCATAGGTCTCCAACCCTATACCCATTAACAAAAAATAGAGCACTATTCGGGTATGCACGGAATTTCATGATCTCAATCACGCCTGTCCCAAAGACAACTTTCCAACGCCTTTCATCGATCAAATTATCGACAACTGCATAGGCCACGAGGCCTTATCCTTCATGGACGATTTCTCCGGCTATAACCAAATCCAAATCCATCCAGCTGATCAATACAAAACCGCATTCACCACCCCTTGGGGTACTTTTTCATATCGTGTCATGCCTTTTGGCCTAAAAAATGCTAGCGTGACTTTCCAACGAGCTATGACATACATTTTTCACGATCTAGCTCATATCATCCTTGCATACTTGGATGACCTCACCGCTCAATCCAAAAAATGCACCTAACATCTTGACGATTTACAAATCATCTTCCAAAGGTGTCGTCAATACAACATCCACTTGAACCCTCTCAAGTGCGTGTTCTACGTCACTATCGGGCACCTCCTCAAATTCATCATTTCCCAAAGAGGTATTATCGTGGATCCCCTCAAAGTCTAGGCCATCACATAAATTCCACCCCCCCAGAATTTATGCCAACTCCAGAGCCTACAAGGAAAAGCTAACTTTTTATGGTGATTTTTCCCAGACTATGCCACTCGAGCACACTGTTTCCTTTGCTTACTATGCCATGACACCCCATTCCGCTGGGATGAAAATTCACAAAAATTATTCAACAATATTAAAATGGCACTCTCCAACGCCCCTTTAATTAGTTCACCCGACTATAATCATGACTATATCCTCTACATATCAACGTCAGTCGTCTCAATAGCAGGAGTTCTCGTTCAAATCGGAGATGATGATCATGAGCATGTCATTTACTACATTAGTAAAAACCTCTCAGGGCCACCCTTGAAGTATAATCATGAAGAGAAACTATCCCTTGCATTCATCCTCGTAGTCTAGAAACTACGTCATTACATTCTGCTTCGCACCACCAAAGTCATAGCAGATTCCAACCCCATCCAATACTTGCTCAGTCGTCGGTAGAATAATGGTAAATTTGCTCGATGGATCGTTATCCTTCAGGAGTACGATCTTGAATTTTCAACACCCAAGAGCAATAAATCTCTCATCCTCACCGAACTCATCATAGCCTTCCCCTCCAATACTAGTAGTTCCCCCATCAATACCAACTTCCCTGATGAACATCTCTTTTACATCACTTCGGATGATCCTTGGTACAACGACCTCCTTGTCTACCTCTGAACCCAAAATTTCGGTAACCACCTCTCATGATATGATTGTTGTCGCATTTTCCACTAGGCCCCCCACTATCTCCTCATCGGAGATATCTTATATCGGCGAGGGATCGACACCAGACTCCATCAATGCTTGACTATCGATGAGGTCGATAGAGTCTTGAACGACTGCCATAGCAGCGCATGCAGGGGCCATCTCTTAGGGATGTCCACCACTCAAAAAATCATCCACACAGGTTATTTTTGGCCTACATTGTTTCACGATTGCATTCATGATGTGAAATGATGCGATAAGTGTTAGATTTATGCCAACAAAGCACGAGTACCACCTTCTCTCTTACACCCAGTCATTACTGCAGGCCCCTTTTGTAAATGGGGCATTGACTTCATGACCTGCAACCCTCCATCCAACAATGGACACAAATACATCATTTTCGCAGTTGATTACTTCACAAAGTGGGTTGAACCATGCCTACCTTCAACAACACCGCTGACACTGCAACACATTTTTTCTTTAATCATGTCATATCCCGCTTTGGAGTACCACTCCAACTAGTTTCTGATCACGAAAAACATTTCGAGAATGAGATTTTCATCGAACTCTCATCTCGGTTGGGATTCTCCCATGAGTTTGCCTCACCATATTACCCTCAATCCAACGGATAGGTCAAAGCAGTTAATAAGGTCCTTAATACCATGTTATAACACATGATTAACAAATATAAGACCAATTTGCACCATATGTTATTTTTTTCATTATGGGCTTACCATACGGTCGTGAAAACAGCCATCAGTTTCACACCATTTCATCTAATCCATGGGGTTGAGGCCACTCTTCCTATCGAGTGTGAAATTCCCACATTACGCACCGCAATTGAGCTATTACCTGACACTACTCCAATGGAGCAGTGTTTGTTGAACTTAGAGTCCTTGGATGAAGATCATCGATCTTCATTACAGAACAATGAGGTAGTCAAAAAATGGTCAAAAGCCACTTTTGATCTCCATGTCAACCTTCGCTCATTTTACAAAGGCAACCTTGTCCTTTCTTACGATATTTCTCACGATACCCTCGGTCATGGAAAATTCGAGTCATTATGGCATGGCCCTTACATTATCCAACAGTGCCTCACCAAAGGTGCATACATCCTAGCTTCCCCCAAGGGCCTCTCTCTCAAAGAACTCGTCAACGGGTTATACTTAAAGAAATTTTATGCCTGAGCGTAGACATTCTACATTAGGTTATTTCTTTTATATTGTTTTTAATCTTTTTTTTCCATACCTCACGTCTAAACTATCATTTGTGTTATTGACAGATGCTTCCTCCACCAGCCTACCACATCGGTTATGCCAACGGTGCTAGCCATTGGACACAAAATATTGCTTCGGCAGCTTGGGCCCTATATTCCCCCACACATGAACTACTCCACTCCAGTAACATATGTTTGGGTTCAGCAACCAACAACCAAGTTGAGTACATTTTTGTCATTGGTCTCCTCGTCGATGCCTACCATCATCGTATTCATCACCTTAGCATCTTACTTGACTCCCAACTAGTCGTCCTCCAGCTCAACAATGTGTACCATGTCTGTGATCCTTGTCTTTTTCACAAATACCTGCAAGTTAGACTTTTATCTCACCATTTTGATTTCATTACATTTACACATATTCCAAGACAATTTAATCAAATCACAGATAACCTAGCTAACATTGTACTAGATTGACATATATCACATCAAGATACCTTTACACACACATAAACCATCATGAGCATGTCACAACATATAGATTAAACACCATCCATAACATTAAAAAACAAAAGTTCTCACACACATGTGAACATCACAAAGACCCCAAAATGTATATCC
>JZKD02S1773035.1:11053-26116 GCA_000966675.3 Picea glauca | reverse complement strand
AAGGGTCTTTTGAGACAACCGGGTTACATTAAACTATGCCCGACCCATATTCAAGAGAAGAACAATTGAAACCTGAGGAGCCAACCATTTCATACCTTGGAGCAGAATCTCTTTCTCCGTACGAACCTTCGAACATTGATCTATCAACGCCCATCGTCGTATAGGTTTATCCTTATGAGTGCCTGATAATGTCTCAAGAAACAATGGAACCAAACACTACTACTTCTTTCGGGAATACTCATATTCCCTCCATGACTGTCACTACGAGGGGTGTTTGAACTCCTAACCAACCATCGTTGGTACGGGCCACTATGGTCTCGACTGCTTCTACCTCGGGTAGCGGTCCGGTTCCGTCTATGGCGGTGATCACTGCTTCGTTTACCCAGAGTGTGACATGCCCTCCATTCTCATACGGGATACCTGGCTTTAGTACAAGTATTGTACTTTCCTCCTCCAATCTACAAAATTTAGGTCTAGGGGCAAGGAGTTCCAACACTCCTCTGCAAAGATCTATGGGGGGCACTTCAACGCCCTTTATCTCTTTCCCTTACGGTAGGGGTCACATAACCCCTTCATCCCCCTCGCTCGGTGGTGTTCATCAACACTTTGTTGGGCCAAATGTAAACTTGTTTGGAGCAGGTAGTCAAGAAATCCCCTCTTATAACATGTTGGTTGGTTCGACATCATTCTCTTTATTTGGTGTGTTTGGTCACAACGCTTTCTCGTCAGTTATCATCTCGGCTGGGGGCAACCCCAGTTATGGACAACCAAATCCTGTATAGGGTATTGTTCCTGCACAGGGGGAAAACTTAGGAATTCCTTCCTCACAAGGACCTTGGAATCCATGGCAGGGACCAATTCCCTTGTCAGGGATGTTGATTGGGGGAAACCCCTTCCATACCCAATGGAACCCCGATCAAGGATCAACACCTTTTCCCGTCAGATCGGCAGGGGGAAACCCTTCCCAAAATACTTGGAATTCGATGCAAGCCCAACCCTTTACATCCTATTTTGGGAATCATTCGATGATGCCTCAACAAGAACATAATCCGTATGCCGATCATAGCCATGTTTATTACCAGAGCCTTGGCCAGCAACCTAACTTTTCTTGGAAACCTAGTGCTAATCAAACTCCAGGATCCTTTTTCCTTGGTTACAATCCACAAACCAAACTACCCTTTCTGGCAACTCTGCACTTGCCAGACTTGACAAGGTTATTAAATGACCCCATCTATCATGATCTGAGTTGGCCTCCTATACCGACCAAGTTGCCTTCGTACATTCCAAAGTTTGAATCCAAGCCTAATGAATATCTTGGCAATCATGTGACTACTTTCCACTTATGGTGCTCATCTAACTCTTTGAGGGACGACTCCATCCAGTTGCGATTGTTTCAATGCACTCTCATAGGGGGTGTTTTGAAATGGTACATCGAGCTCAACCACTCACATTACTCTTCGTTCGACGAATTGGCAATGGATTTCTTAAACCATTTCCAATTACCTATGAGATACGACATAGGCACTGAATTGCTGGCCAACTTTGAGCAGACAAAAGCGGATCATATCTCGGATCACATTCGAGAATGGAGACGCCAGAAGAGATTGATAAAAGATTCAGTCCCACCAACATTCTTTCCAGAGTGGTTCCTTAAGTCCTTGGTACCCCAGTTGTCTAAAGACGTCATAATGTCTGGGGTGTTTTTTGAGGAAGATGTGATAATGAGAGATCAACAGCTAGAGTTGATTTACTCTCAGTCTAGTTTACTTTACGAATTTTTTCCAGATGCACCAAGGTCAATACTTGAAAAGACTAGAAAGAGGTCTAGACCACATGCCGATGGAATTATTGGTTCAGCACAAACAAAGCCCGCTGATCCATTGTCAAATCAGTTGCAACAATTGTCAATACAGCAGATAGTGCCTAGCCAGACCACCGGTTCGGTTGCTCCCCCTACCCAAAAGTTGGATGTACACAGTGTGAAAATGACAAACCCAAAGGCCACCCAGCATCCTGACAGAAAGAAGAAACAACTAAAGAATGGTAAGGGGGATAAGAACTCCACAGATAATGCTGGTAGGGGCGAGACTGAAAAGAAAAATTCAAAGTATCCTTGTAATATTTGCAAGGAGAACCACCTGACACATCAGTGCCCTTGGCTTGCAGAGGCCCAGACATTATTGGCACAGTAACAACCTGTTGTGTTAATGAACCTATTTCCACATGGGAAAAACCTAACCCAAGCCTCTTCAAGTGCCGAGGGAAATATTCAAGGACCCCCCCCCCATCTTCGAGTAATCCTTCATCTGCAAATGTATACATGATGAAATGTAATGTTGACATAGAAACTAGGACACCTGGCTACGGAATGCCAAGCACCTGTGAGAAGAGTAAAGAAACAAAAAACCCATCTCTTCCCCTTCAGATTGAGAAGACATTGAGTGAAGTAATGACACACATCCCAAAAGGTGTGTTCAAGAAATCTTCTCACAATCTGAACACAAGGGTTGCCCAGAACTACTCTGTGGTGGAGAATTTGTCACAAACCCCTTACACAATGTCTGCTTTGGAAGTCCTCCAGAGTTTCCCTTCCTGGAGAAAGGCTCTGTTAACTGCCTTAGGATCTACTGAGACTTGTAATCCAGGAACGATCATGCTTGATATGACCAACTTAAAACCTCGTCTTCCTTACCACGTATCTTTTTAGATAGTAGTGGCTTACACCACGAAAAATTTTACTTGGAACATTTTCCACACAGTTGTTGATGAGGGTACCTCGACATGTGTGATATCTTTGGAATGTTGGAAGGCCATCGGCCAACCCGTTTTGTCTCTGTCACCTACTCTTTTTATAGATTTTGATGGTCATTCTTTCCAAACACATGGGATCATCCCCTCCTTCCCCATGCAGTTAGGGGGAAAAACGGTGTGCATCAAAGTCGAAGTGGTCGATGTGTCTCTTTAATACAATCTCTTGTTAGGAAGGAGTTGGACCTATGCTATGCAAGTAGTGGTCACAAAAAATTTTCAGGTCTTGATGTTTCCACATGAGGGTCGAATCGTGACCATTTATTAGTTATTCTTCTCTCATCCTGACCCTTCATCAGGAATCTCCATGGTCCCAATGATTGGTAACCCTCAGCCCAGCATCGTCAATGTAGGGGTTGGTTTGTGCCCACCTTTGATGGGTACTTTCTATTACCCACCTCCGACCGGTAATGTCCATTTCATGTCGGTTGTCCCCAACTAGCCTCAGGCCAAAAAAATTCAACTCTCGTCGTTTTGCATGACGTAATTTAATGATCCGTGTACTCTTCCTTCCCCATCAGATATGATGGAAGGGATAGAGCACCATGGCATGTCCATGCCTCTGTCTGTGGTAGAAGTTGCATACTCGATTATTCAGCAAGCTTCCGCCAACCCTGACTCGACTCTTGCATAAGAATTAGATTCGGTGCTCGAGCCTATTTGGGCTCAAGGTTCCCTTGATGATATATATTCTTTAGACTTAGTATTTCCCTTAGACAAGGTGATTATTGAGGCAATGACTAGTCCAGACAGACCCTGGGATGATCTTCATCATAGATCTTACTTCCTCCCAGAGTTAAGACAAATTGAAGCAGGTTACACTACATGCAACCCCCCTTCAGCAAGGGGGCATCGCTATATCATCATAGCAGTAGACTACTTCACCAAGTGGGTCAGAGCTATGCCAACATTCAAAGATGACGGGGAGATAGCAACTCTCTTTTTGTTCAACCAGATAATAGCAAGGTTCGACATCCTGAGAGAGATTGTCACTGACCATGGCAGTCACTTTCAGAACAAAATGATGACTGAGTTAACGTCAAAGCTTGGGTTGCGGAAAGAACATTCATCACCCTACTACCCACAATCGAATGGTCAGGTGGAAGCTGTAAATAAATCTCTTAAGACCATTCTACAGCGAACGATCAATTCGGCCAATTCAAATTGGCATTTGATGGTATACTCGGCATTATGGGCTTACCGAATGTCTATTAAGAATGTAACCAGTTTCTCACCTTTTCAACTCGTTTACAGGTTGGAAGCAATCTTTCCCATAGAGTGCCAAAACCCATATTTAAAGTTGGCAGTACAGTTATTGTCAGAAACTTCACCACTTGAAGAGCATTTATTATACCTCGAGAAGCTCAATGAGCAGCATTGTGATGCAGCCTTGGCTAACAAGGCTCACAAACAAAAATTCAAGTGTCAGTATAATCGATTCGTTCGTCCTCAGATTTTCTCTGAAGGTGACCTTGTCTTAGTCTATGACCAATATAAGGACCCCCTGGGGGTAGGCAAGTTCAAACCCATGTGGTTCGGACCTTTCATCATAAAATAAGTACTACAGAAGGGAACTTATCATCTAGTGGACTTTGAGGGAAATTTTTTGGCAAATCCTATAAATGGGCTCTACCTCAAGAAGTATTACTCATAGATGGGTCACCTTGGGTGACTTTTTGTAACATATGTATTGTCTTTGTACTATTACTTTTAGTTTTGTCTTTTGGTTTTATGAACGTGTCATTTTTTATGTTATATTTTTCACTGTGGTATATGTCAAGTGAATCAGAGGTGTTTGTTGGGTTCGTGGATGATGCTAGCCAACACACTCGGAGGCTTGCTTCCGCAGCTTGGGTGATTTTCACACCTCAGGGCCAGTTACTATCTTCAAGAGTTATCTGTTTAGGTGACATCACAAACAATGTCGTTGAATATAGCACAGTTCTTGAGTTGCTTTTTGATGCTTTGTCGCTTGGTATCTCTCACCTCTGGGTCTATTTAGATGCTCAACTAGTTGTGTCTTAGTTAAATGGAGTATACCGCATTCATGATCCTACTCTACACCGACGGTTCCTTAGGGTATGTCTCTTAGAACGAAGCTTTGATTACATTACGTATATCCATGTTCCTAGGAGATTAAATCAAGTTACAAATACTCTAGCTAATCATATATTAGATTGGCATCTTGCAGACATGTAAGAAAAACACACACACACACACACACACACACATGTAAATACATTCTAAAATGAATGTAATCTATAAAACACAAAAATATGTAAATACACATATATATATCGCAAAGTATCAGAGTACATAAGNAAGGGTCTTTTGAGACAACCGGGTTACATTAAACTATGCCCGACCCATATTCAAGAGAAGAACAATTGAAACCTGAGGAGCCAACCATTTCATACCTTGGAGCAGAATCTCTTTCTCCGTACGAACCTTCGAACATTGATCTATCAACGCCCATCGTCGTATAGGTTTATCCTTATGAGTGCCTGATAATGTCTCAAGAAACAATGGAACCAAACACTACTACTTCTTTCGGGAATACTCATATTCCCTCCATGACTGTCACTACGAGGGGTGTTTGAACTCCTAACCAACCATCGTTGGTACGGGCCACTATGGTCTCGACTGCTTCTACCTCGGGTAGCGGTCCGGTTCCGTCTATGGCGGTGATCACTGCTTCGTTTACCCAGAGTGTGACATGCCCTCCATTCTCATACGGGATACCTGGCTTTAGTACAAGTATTGTACTTTCCTCCTCCAATCTACAAAATTTAGGTCTAGGGGCAAGGAGTTCCAACACTCCTCTGCAAAGATCTATGGGGGGCACTTCAACGCCCTTTATCTCTTTCCCTTACGGTAGGGGTCACATAACCCCTTCATCCCCCTCGCTCGGTGGTGTTCATCAACACTTTGTTGGGCCAAATGTAAACTTGTTTGGAGCAGGTAGTCAAGAAATCCCCTCTTATAACATGTTGGTTGGTTCGACATCATTCTCTTTATTTGGTGTGTTTGGTCACAACGCTTTCTCGTCAGTTATCATCTCGGCTGGGGGCAACCCCAGTTATGGACAACCAAATCCTGTATAGGGTATTGTTCCTGCACAGGGGGAAAACTTAGGAATTCCTTCCTCACAAGGACCTTGGAATCCATGGCAGGGACCAATTCCCTTGTCAGGGATGTTGATTGGGGGAAACCCCTTCCATACCCAATGGAACCTCGATCAAGGATCAACACCTTTTCCCGTCAGATCGACAGGGGGAAACCCTTCCCAAAATCCTTGGAATTCGATGCAAGCCCAACCCTTTACATCATATTTTGGGAATCATTCGATGATGCCTCAACAAGCACATAATCCGTATGCCGATCATAGCCATGTTTATTACCAGAGCCTTGGCCAGCAACCTAACTTTTCTTGGAAACCTAGTGCTAATCAAACTCCGGGATCCTTTTTCCTTGGTTACAATCCACAAACCAAACTACCCTTTCTGGCAACTCTGCACTTGCCAGACTTGACAAGGTTATTAAATGACCCCATCTATCATGATCTGATTTGGCCTCCTATACCGACCAAGTTGCCTTCGTACATTCCAAAGTTTGAATCCAAGCCTAATGAATATCTTGGAAATCATGTGACTACTTTCCACTTATGGTGCTCGTCTAACTCTTTGAGGGACGACTCCATCCAGTTGCGATTGTTTCAATGCACTCTCATAGGGGGTGTTTTGAAATGGTACATCGAGCTCAACCACTCACATTACTCTTCGTTTGACGAATTGGCAATGGATTTCTTAAACCATTTCCAATTACCTATGAGATACGACATAGGCACTGAATTGCTGGCCAACTTTGAGCAGACAAAAGCGGATCATATCTTGGATCACATTCGATAATGGAGACGCCAGAAGAGTTTGATAAAAGATTCATTCCCACCAACATTCTTTCCAGAGTGGTTCCTTAAGTCCTTGGTACCCCAGTTGTCTAAATACGTCACAATGTCTGGGGTGTTTTTTGAGGAAGATGTGATAATGAGAGCTTAACAGCTAGAGTTGATTTACTCTCAGTCTAGTTTACTTTACGAATTTTTTCCAGATGCACCAAGGTCAATACTTGAAAAGACCAGAAAGAGGTCTGGACCACATGCCGATGGAATTATTGGTTCAGCACAAAGAAAGCCCACTGATCCATTGTCAAATCAGTTGCAACAATTATCAATATAGCAGACAGTGCCTATCCAGACCACCGGTTCAGTTGCTCCCCCTACCCAAAAGTTGGATGTACATAGTGTGAAAATGACAAACCCAAAGGCCACCTAGCATCCTGACAGAAAGAAGAAACAACTAAATAAGGGTAAGGGGGATAAGAACTCCACAGATAATGCTGGTAGGGGCGAGACTAAAAAGAAAAATTCGAAGTATCCTTGTAATATTTGCAAGGAGAACCACCTGACACATCAGTGCCCTTGGCTTGCAAAGGCCCAGACATTATTGGCACAGTAACAACCTGTTGTGTTAATGAACTTGTTTCCACATGGGAAAAACCTAACCCAGGCCTCTTCAAGTGCCGAGGGAAATATTCAAGGACCCCCCCCCCCATCTTCGAGTAATCCTTCATCTGCAAATGTATACATGATGAAATGTAATGTTGACATAGAAACTAGGACACTTGACTACGGAATGCCAAGCACCTCTGAGAAGAGTAAAGAAACAAAAAAGCCATCTCTTCCCCTTCATATTGAGAAGACATTGAGTGAAGCAATGACACACATCCCAAAAGGTGTGTTCAAGAAAGCTTCTCACAATCTGAACACAAGGGCTGCCCAGAACTACTCTGTGGTGGAGAATTTGTCACAAACCCCTTACACAATGTCTGCTTTGGAAGTCCTCCAGAGTTTCCCTTCCTGGAGAAAGGCTCTGTTAACTGACTTAGGATCTACTGAGACTTGTAATCCAGGAACGATCATGCTTGATATGACCAACTTAAAACCTTGTCTTCCTTACCACATATCTTTTTAGATAGTAGTGGCTTACACCACAAAAAATTTTACTTGGAACATTTTCCACACAGTTATTGATGAGGGTGCCTCTACATGTGTGATGTCTTTGGAATGTTGGAAGGCCATCGGCCAACCCGTTTTGTCTCCGTCACCTACTCTTTTTATAGATTTTGATGGTCATTATTTCCAGACACATGGGATCATCCCCTCCTTCCCCATGCAGTTAGGGGGGAAAACGGTGTGCATCAAAGTCGAAGTGGTCGATGTGTCTCTCTAATACAATCTCTTGTTAGGAAGGAGTTGGACCTATGCTATGCAAGTAGTGGTCACAAAAGTTTTTCAGGTCTTGATGTTTCCACACGAGGGTCGGATCATGACCATTGATTAGTTATTCTTCTCTCATCATGACCCTTCATCAGGAATATCCATGGTCCCAATGATTGGGAACCCTTAGCCCAGCATCATCAATGTAGGGGTTGGTTTGTGCCCACCTTTGATGGGTACTTTCTATTACCCACCTCCGACCGGTAATGTCCATTTCATGTCAGTTTTCCCCAACCAGCCTCGGGCCAAAAAATTTCAACTCTCGTCGTTTTGCATGACGTACTTTAATGATCCGTGGGCTCTTCCTTCCCCATCAGATATGATGGAAGGGATAGAGCACCATGGCATGTCCATGCCTCTGTCTGTGGCAGAAGTTGCATACTCGATTATTCAGCAAGATTCTGCCAACCCCGACTCGACTCTTTCATAAGAATTAGATTCGGTGCTTGAGCCTATTTGGGCTCAAGGTTCCCTTGATGATATATATTCTTTAGACTTAGTATTTCCCTTAGACAACGTGATTATTGAGGCAATGACTAGTCCAGACAGACCCTGGGATGATCTTCATCATAGATCTTACTTCCTCCCAGAGTTAAGACAAATTGAAGCAGGTTACACTACATGCAACCCCCCTTCAGCAAGGGGGCATCGCTATATCATCATAGCAGTAGACTACTTCACCAAGTGGGTCAGAGCTATGCCAACATTCAAAGATGACGGGGAGATAGCAACTCTCTTTTTGTTCAACCAGATAATAGCAAGGTTCGACATCCTGAGAGAGATTGTCACTGACCATGGCAGTCACTTTCAGAACAAAATGATGACTGAGTTAACGTCAAAGCTTGGGTTGCGGAAAGAACATTCATCACCCTACTACCCACAATCGAATGGTCAGGTGGAAGCTGTAAATAAATCTCTTAAGACCATTCTACAGCGAACGATCAATTCGGCCAATTCAAATTGGCATTTGATGGTATACTCGGCATTATGGGCTTACCGAATGTCTATTAAGAATGTAACCAGTTTCTCACCTTTTCAACTCGTTTACAGGTTGGAAGCAATCTTTCCCATAGAGTGCCAAAACCCATATTTAAAGTTGGCAGTACAGTTATTGTCAGAAACTTCACCACTTGAAGAGCATTTATTATACCTCGAGAAGCTCAATGAGCAGCATTGTGATGCAGCCTTGGCTAACAAGGCTCACAAACAAAAATTCAAGTGTCAGTATAATCGATTCGTTCGTCCTCAGATTTTCTCTGAAGGTGACCTTGTCTTAGTCTATGACCAATATAAGGACCCCCTGGGGGTAGGCAAGTTCAAACCCATGTGGTTCGGACCTTTCATCATAAAATAAGTACTACAGAAGGGAACTTATCATCTAGTGGACTTTGAGGGAAATTTTTTGGCAAATCCTATAAATGGGCTCTACCTCAAGAAGTATTACTCATAGATGGGTCACCTTGGGTGACTTTTTGTAACATATGTATTGTCTTTGTACTATTACTTTTAGTTTTGTCTTTTGGTTTTATGAACGTGTCATTTTTTATGTTATATTTTTCACTGTGGTATATGTCAAGTGAATCAGAGGTGTTTGTTGGGTTCGTGGATGATGCTAGCCAACACACTCGGAGGCTTGCTTCCGCAGCTTGGGTGATTTTCACACCTCAGGGCCAGTTACTATCTTCAAGAGTTATCTGTTTAGGTGACATCACAAACAATGTCGTTGAATATAGCACAGTTCTTGAGTTGCTTTTTGATGCTTTGTCGCTTGGTATCTCTCACCTCTGGGTCTATTTAGATGCTCAACTAGTTGTGTCTTAGTTAAATGGAGTATACCGCATTCATGATCCTACTCTACACCGACGGTTCCTTAGGGTATGTCTCTTAGAACGAAGCTTTGATTACATTACGTATATCCATGTTCCTAGGAGATTAAATCAAGTTACAAATACTCTAGCTAATCATATATTAGATTGGCATCTTGCAGACATGTAAGAAAAACACACACACACACACACACACACACATGTAAATACATTCTAAAATGAATGTAATCTATAAAACACAAAAATATGTAAATACACATATATATATCGCAAAGTATCAGAGTACATAAGTGGGCGTGAGCGCCTCAAAAAATATGTGTCCAGTAAATATTCATGGGGATTATGCCCTCAAAAATATAAAAACGGTGCCCTCGGCACATAAGAAGTCTAGTCTAAGCTAAGGGTTGGGCCTGTGTGCCCTGTCAGAGTGAACATTGATGTTAGCCAGACACCGAAAAATCTAGACCCAGGTCTGTGGTACCCCAACAATGCGAGTATGCACGGACGATGGGATATCCTCGATCTCCGCCATGGGGACTATTCAAGTAATCACAGTGAGGTTCCGCTCTACCCGTCTCAATACTCTCTCAACCTCTCCGGTTGGAGATCCCTCTACTACTGTTAGTCCATCGGTCGCAGCTAGTCTTGCCTCTGGTCGAGGACGTCGCCTAGTCCTCGAAAAGTCCATTGGACGCACTGGCCCCACATCTGCATAGAACAGATACATAGTTGTCAAATACTCTAGTATACAAAAAAAATGATATATTTGAAAAAAACATAAAAATTAAATAACTTCAAAAAAACAAAAACAAACTTACCCATCTCTCCTCGCTCCTCTCTGGGAGGTACCGGCATCTCGAGATCTCTAGAGAAGTTGATCTCGGCATAGGGGTAGTCCTCTATGGCCGGAATCTGTCGCGCCCACCAAGCAAAAAAATTGTTGTCAAAGGCCTCAATAGTTATTCCTCCCCTCTATTGTGGAAACAACACCACCCATATGCATAGCGCGGGGTGAGAGGCATGGTGCCCTCGTATCATCTCTTTAGGACTAAAACTAGGCACTCTCGAAGAAGAAGAAAGCACAAAGAATAGTCTTAAACCCAAAGTTTTTGTGTCTTCGCATTCGACACTCTGTTAGCTACCTCTTCATACAATCCAATAATGTGGTGCTCCAGTCAAAAATTTGTGCATTTAAGCACTGAACCGCACAATTCATGTGCACCCGGGAAGCCTGATGCAAAGATGTAGACCCAGTGATCCGCCCAATGAGAAACACTATCACCTTCAGTGATAATTTTGAAATCTTTCTTATTGGCACCTGTGTGCCCATTTTGCCTGTGTCAACTTCACAATGGAGTCCAATCAAATCTGATATGTTGTGAGGCCCGAAGGGAAAAGTGCGAAAATTGACTGGTTCCCCTCTCCTTGAGAAGCCAATTAGAAAGTAGATATCCTCATTCGTTTGAGTCAATGATTGTCCCTCAAGCATGAATGCCTCTGTGTCAGGCTGCCAATAATCAACCAAGGCATTCAATAGCCTAGGTTGTGCCCACATGAAAGGACAATGGAAAAACTTTAACAAACCACATTGCAACAATGCGGCAAGAGAATCAGGGTCCTCGTCGACCAAAATATCAATGTCCTCATCCTGTCTCTCTCTCCAGTGAACATACTTCTTGTAATACACAAAGTTTAGGAGGGTTAACTCTTGCATTTTTTTAATTTTTTCCACAAAATGGAGGGTACAAGTGGGCTAGAGTGTGCAGAGTCACGTGTGCATGTGTGCATTTTTTCTCCTGCCCATGTGCACACGCAGGCTGTCATAGGACAACCCATGTGTATGTAGGGCCAACCTTTTTAAAGGTCGACGCCCCTCCAAAAACCCAAATTAAATGCATAAAGGAAGAATTGAATTGCAAGAGGGGTTAGTATGTACTTACTTGGTCCAAGCAAAAGTTTGTTTCATCCACCAAGGCTCCCGGAATCAACTCTTTTCACAAAGGGGTGTTTTTGGATTTTAGTCAATTTCTCAATTAGCAATGGTGATAATGAGCTGCCAGCTTCTATTTATAGAATTTTTGGCCACTTTTTGTCATTTTTTGGACCCCTTTGTCATTTTTTCTAATCTGAAAAATCATTTTATATGGTTCAATAGTTTCTTACAGGATGTTACAATAAGTGTTACTTTGGGTATTTGGAATTTTTTTGGCGATTTGGGTCATTTTAAAGGTCTTTTGGTGAAAAGTCATTTTTTCAACTTTGTGCATATAAGATAGGTTTCCACTTCCATTGGTTGCACCTTGTTGTATTTTTTGCTTTTCCATAGGATCGATCCCACCGAATTGTGACACGAAACCCTCTTTTTTTTCTAAAAGTGTTGTAATTTAGTGGTAGAGCCTACCTGTACATGGGTGCCCTAGGTAGATCCTGGTTGCATTTTGTCGTCCATGTTGTCACTAATGACTATAGGCTGGGGAGTCCTTTTTAGTTTTTCTTGATTACAAGTATGAGCCTCATTTGCACGATTCATTATCTCACTTGACCTCACCCTCAGGACTCCCAAAACATAAACGAGTCTTCTTTTAAGCCCTTTGAAAAGTCGCTTTTTCAAATTTTTGCATATAAGATAGGTTTCCACTTCCACTAGTTGCACCTCGTTGTTTTTTTTTCTTTTCCATAGGATCGAACCCATCGAATTGAAACATGGAACCCTCCTTTTTCTCTACAATTTTCATAATTTAGTGGTAGAGCCTACCTGTACATGGGCTCCCTAGGTAGATCCTGGTTGCATTTTGTCGTCCATGCTGTCACTAATGACTATAGGCTGGGGAGTCCTTTTTAGTTTTGCCTGATTATGAGTATGAGCCTCATTTGCACGATTCATTATCTCACTTGACCTCACCCTCATGACTCCCAAAACACAAGCGAGTATTCCTTTAATCCCTTTTCAGACCCTCTAAAAATGAAAAGATAGTCAAGCAATCTTGTTGACCTCCACGCTCGCTAAACTGAAATTTGAAGGCACGTCTGTCCAATGGTAGTTTACCCCTTTTTTGTTCTGGATGGTCAATTGCATGAACAAAGGCATACTCTAGGAGCTTCGGTTCCCTAGAAGAGTATTCTCAGGTATGATTTTAACCCTTTTTCGGGCCTGAGGGACTAAATTTACGAAAAAGGAACCCCCACAAAGTCCATAGTTAAGCTCTTTTTAGACTCCCTAAAATTGAAAAGATCGTCGAGTGACCTTGTTCCTTCACACTCGTTAAAATGGTCCAGAAGAACACCTCATATAGAGTCCATAGTTAAGCTCTTTTCAGACTTCTTAAATATGAAAAAATTGTCGAGTGATCTTGTCTTTATCACACTCGTTAAAATGCCCTTGAATAGACGTCTTTTCGATGCTAGTTTACCCCTTTTTCGAACTGACTAGACTACCTTCGAAAAAGGTACCCCAGTGGAGTCTCCTTTTATGCTTTTTCAAACTCTCTAAATATGAAAAACTGTCGAGTTTACCTTCTTTGGCCTTGTTAAAACCACATCGAAGGGCGTTACCATTGTGTCTTATTAATCGCATTTGCATACCTGCGTATTTCACCTAATTTTGGCTCCATGTTTCCCTCAACTGAACCATTTGAATCATGCCTCATATGCAATCCCTATAACACTTTGCCTCTGCCTCTTGACACCTTGGCCCACAGAGGATTTTTTCTGAGTGTCCTTTTCCTGCATATATCATTTTTCTCTGAGCATCCATGTGTTCCTTGCATTTGGAACTAGTATGTCTGTGACACCCGATCCTCCTTTGTAACGTAGCATTATTTTATTCTTATTCAGGCTTTCCAAAATTATTGAAAAAGACAAAAAAATCAAATATACCCCAAAAAGAGGAAGGGAAAAGTATTTTCTTTTTGTTGGCAACACAATGAGTCACCCTTGGACAAAGCACATCCTTCCATTTGTTTGTCAAGATTTTGGATTTAACATGACCTTAGTAAGTTGTTCTTGCTACATAGAGTTGTGTCCTCCTTCATTTGGTTATTCTTCCAAACATTTGGAGAGTTTGTGTTGCCTCCTACATTATAGACTTATGTCAAATACCATGCTTCCTGAGTCTCATCTTTTGTCGTGCTATTTTCCAAGGGAAGTTTTTACCAATATTGAGTCGTTCCCTCTGCAGTTTGTCTCTTGCCCTCATACCCATCCATCCCGAAAGTCCAATCAAGTCTTTGTTTGAAATCAATGAAGCCCTTAGCCTGATCATCAAGATCCTCTAATCCGTTCCTGACAAGTCGTCGAAGACCTCTGGGTAGTGAATTCATACACTCATATTACACTCCTACCCAAGTTGTGAATATTTTGAAGTTGTTGCTCGAGCTCTAAAGGCCTCATCTCCGGCCATCATGCCTTATTAGCTTCTGGAAGATGGATACTATACATGTATTTCTTTTTTATTTCGAGATGTAGATCTATTGTGTATTGCTCACGGCTACACTTTATATAGTTATATGACATTGATCTGCAATGTATTTGATTGGTAGCCGTGATTTTATTTCATCTCAAGCATGGGTATGCCCACCTCGGTGAGACAATTTTTATTTTTCAGATGGCACCTCCCGAACTCTGGTCCTTGGGCTCTCTTGTTTCGTACATTGGTAAATATTGGTAATGTATTTCGTCCATCAGATGCTCTTTTGACCTCATACATTAGGGGGCATCTGTTATAACCCTAATTTTCACCAGACATGCATACCTGGCATCAAGCCATCTCATTTTCCATTTTTTCCAAGCCACTACTGAACAACTCTTCTTAAAAACACCCTTTTTGAAGGCACACACGCCATGCTCCACTACTACATGCGTGTATACTCTAGGTGGCCCACTACAGCCCGTGTATACCTACAAAAGCATGAAAAACATAAAGTTGTAGATGGAATACAAATTTCTGGGTAGGTTTCCTAAAACTGTTTGACCGCCTACATCTGGTTATTCAACCAAATACCTAGCCCTTTTAGCCTATAAAAGAAGGGGTAGGGGTCCCATTTGGAAGGAGGAAAATAATTTTAAAGAAACTCTACCCGATTTTGCATTCCCTTT
>JZKD02S1773035.1:0-11043 GCA_000966675.3 Picea glauca | reverse complement strand
ATTAAAAATAGGTTAATTAACAACTAAAACCCAAAAATCAGTTATAAAACCCACTTTTTTAACTATAATAGGGTGCTATCCCCCTTCCCCTGGGCGCGCGCGCTCCCTTGAACGGTCATATGGGGGCCATGTGGCCACGCGCTAGCCCAAAGGCTAAGCGCTGGCCCCCTCTTTGCACCCCAGCTCCGGGTTCTTTGGCATTTGCATAGGCCCGTGACTATACAGAATTAACCATGCCCTCTTTGAGTGGTTGGTCATATAGAACACGGGTTGAACCATGGGCTGGGGCTAAGCCCCCAACCCTTTTCCACCCTCCATACAATACTTTGCAATATATTTCATATTGTAGGTTTTATATCATAAGCAATAATTTGGTGTATTGGCAAAAGACCATTTCTTAAGGTGTTAGGCTTGGTGGTGGTCATGGGTTCAAATCCCATGGACCCCAAACAATTTTTTTTTGAAACATGCCACTTCAACTGATGACTGGGTGCCATGTGGCTGCCCATGACTGGGCCACGTGGCATCTCCCCATTTGACGGATTAATGCCACTTGTCAGTTATTGACTGGTCCAATTGCCTGCCACATGTCTGCCTTGCCAGCAAACCTACCCAATCACCATCAGCCAGAGAGTACCACATCATCTCCTGCACAGTCAGCATGCTGATGTCATCATCATTGACTTTTTGACCAGTTGACCTTTGACTTTTTACCTGTTTGGGCTTCTGATCAGAACGCGATAACTTTCGCATACAGAGCCCATTTGACAAAGTAAATATACCGTCGGAATTAGGAAGACGAGACAGACGCAATGGCATTGGTTTCGTTAGATTCTGAGAACTTTCATTTTTGAGCATTTTTCAAGCCCTGTCAGGCTTTTGGATCTGATTTTGGATCATAGGGTGAGGAAAATATTTCTCTAACATAGATGAGCAACAATCAAAATATATAGAAACAAATTTAAAGAGACTTACATGAGTCAGAATCGAAGGAGGTCAGAAATCAAAAGGAAACTAGAACATGCTTGTGACACTTTGTAGAAAGCAAAGATAGATGCATACGACAAAAGCATGGATTCTATCAGATGGAGGGAACTAATCGCAAAATTCCAAAAGAAGAGCATGCATATTTCTCATTTAGGCATGAATCCGAGATTAGGAGGGAGATGATCTCCAATGATATGATCCATTGAAGAATAATCTATAAAGACTATGAAGTATCTATCCATGTTCTTCATTGGGAGTAGCATCCATGATAAGCAACATGTGTTCAGTTTGACTTTGGAAGAAGTATTCTTCGAAAAGAAGCCTTGAATATCCTTGGTTATCCATCTACACTTATGTTCCTATGGAAGAAGGTTGGATCCTTCAGGAAATAAGGGCATGTAATCTATAGAAGATTCCATGGAATCCAACATTGAAGAGAAATATTAGGAAGAATATGAAGATTCCAAGAAAGAAAGAAAAGTTAGAACAACCAATTAAACCAGTTTGAACCCACTAGAAGTATTCAAGAAAAAGGTAAGCATTGAAAGATACAAGTCAAGACTCAGGGATAGAGGGTTCTCCCAATAGGAGGGACACGGCTATGATGACAACTTGTTCTAGTAACTAGATATCCCTTTAATTGAGATATTATATCTCCTGCAATATCCATGGGTTGAAGTTTACATCAGATGAATGTAAATATTGTTCTTCTCAACAGAGTAATTGAAGAAGAAGCGTATGTAGAGAAACCTTAATATTTTGAGGTATACTAGAAAGAGACCCTTCTATGCATATGGAATAAGACCTTGTATGGATTAAAGCAAACTTGGTGTAGAGCCTCTCATGTACAGTAGAAGAGTGGTAAAAAATTCCTATGACAAAGAAAGTATATTGAAATGGTTCTTCATGAAGTTCAGAATGATGGATTGAAAATCCATGGAAAACTCCCATGATGACAAGTATGGAGAATTTGAGAGACTCTAATCTAGACCAATCTCTGTATCGATAATTGATTGGATTGTTAATGTATTTGGAGAATACTCAACCATATATTTATTTTATGGGATCTTTAAGATATGATATATAATTGCATGGATTTATTGATTTAGATTGGGTAGGGAGTGCATATGACAAAATAATTTCTACTTGGATATGTTTCAGTTTGAGGTTTGTCATGATGTCATGGGCTAGCAGGAAACAAAAGTCTGTTTCACTCAGCACTTCAAAAGCATAGTATATTGCAACTTGTGATGCTTGTAGAGAAGAAGTGTGGCTCCATAATTTGGTTTTTGGACTGTCTAATCAGGTGCTGGATTCGACTGTGATATATTGTGATGATAAGAGCTGTGTGAGGCTTTCAGAGAACCCAATATTCCATGACAGGCCGAAGCACAGTGAGATCAAACAATTTTTTCTCCATGATAAAGTCTAGAAGGGAGAAGTAGTTCTCCAGTATATCTCCATAGATGAGAAGATGACATATATTTTGGTAAATCCTCTATCCAAGACAAAAAGTTTGCATACTTAAGGGACAAGCTGGGGCTCATGGAGAAAAAATCATTATTGAAAGAGGAAGTGATTACTCCCAGTTTGGGAGAGAGAAATAATATATTATTGATTTATGGATAGTCATTTTCCAGTTCAAAAAATGGTCTAGGTTTGGCAGTTCCTTTCCAGTCTGGAAAGTGGTTCGATATTTCTGACAAAAAATCATTTTCCAGTTTGGAAAATGGTCCAAATAGTACAATCATTTTCATAATGAAAATGGTCCGATAGATTACTGATATACCATAGGAAACAATTCCTCTTATGGCCAGTGTGGGGGAATGGTCTAGGGCAATGATTCTTCTTGTCAGTCACTCTGAGTAGTGGTAAAGTAGAATGGTCCTCCTTGCCGGACAATCATTCTCTTGAAGTTCACAATTGTGAGTAGTTCTGAAGAATGGCACATTTTGGAGGTTGGTGTAGGACAATTGTTTCCATAGGAAATGGTCTGGACAATCATTCCTTAAGGAATAATCATTCTCTCTAGGTTGCACTGTGATTAGTGCCAGAGGAATGACCCAATTAGGTGAATTGTACAGGTTCAACAATCAGAGACATGCATTCCCTAGGGTAGAATCATTCTCTCTAGGTTGCACTATTATTAGTACCATAGGAATGGCCTAGTTAGGTGAATGGTCTAGGCTCAGAAATTAGGGACAATTGTTCTTCTATGCTTGGGAAGAATAGTCCAAATATCCCATGGCTGATGTTTTACTTTCTGAGGGAATATTCTCCCCTAGATATCACATATGTGAGTCGAATAATGGACAAGATGACTCAGTTTGTATCATGATATTATTATGCAAGTTGATATAAGATGATATGATTGCTGTGGAGACTGTATGTCTCTGGAAAATAGATGTATGCTACTGTGGTGGATATGTTCCAATGGTTTTTACTATGTGTCATTGGTTAGTAGCCATGTGCTACTAGGTGTGGTTGTGTACCACTGGATAGTAGTTGTGTAGTACTATGGATAGACACAATTGTGTTCTATTGGATGGAATTGTTCTGATTTCCACGGAGACTACCACTAGTGTTGGAGATGATTTCTATCTAGATGGATATTCAATGTGCTGATGGAAAAAAATTCTCCATTCAGAGAATGGTCCAGGAAGGACAAATTGCTGGTGGACAAACATCCTTCCTGTAGAGGATGGTCCAGGTTGAAAGATTGCTGGTGGACAATCATTCTCCCCATGGAGAATGGTCTAGGTTGACAGATTGTTGATGTACCATGGAAAACTATTCTTCTAGGACATATTTCTGGACTAGAAGAATGGTTTGTCTCACTACATTCACAATAGTAACCAAAGTGGAGAGATTGGTACATGAAATACATTTTCCCTGAATTCATAGTAGTGGTCGGAGGGAAAATGGTCCGAGACAATCATTCTTCTATGACGTATGTACAGATTAGAAGAATAGTCCTTGTAGCCCATGTCTTGGCTTCCAACATCTATTGGAACAATATTTTTCTAGGACATATGTACATATTAGAAGAATGGTTCTTGTATCACTCTGTGGAGTGAGTGACTTATTCAACATCATGCCCAATTACTTAGATGGAGTATGGATTTGAGAGATGATGCAGTTGATGCTATCAGTTGAGACTGATAGTGATGATGTTGCTCGTGAGTTGATCTACGAGATCATAATATATCATCTGTGGCTATGTTGATCTACCTGTTGAGTGGTCTGTTTATGCTCAAGACCATTTCCTTTAATACCTCCCTAGATAGGAGAGAGTGTTGATATTATGGTAGTCGTGGGAGGTTTCTATAACCTCCACATGTAACCTTTGACAAGACTAGAATATTTTGGGAAGTAAGAGAAACCCTAAAGTGTTGGATAATAACCCTAGAAGAAAAGTCGACTCAAGAGAATATTTAATATTGAGTTATAATCCTCCAGAAAGAGAAGTTGGCCTAGTCAAGTGAGATAGAGAAGTATAAATAAAGGGTTCCATACCTCATTTTCCACTCTTACTCTCACAATTGCATAAGACTAGTGGTGCACAAGTTTGGAGAGGGAGTGCAGCTACAACTGCTGCAACTGGGATTTTGGATTTTGGTTGGAATTTCACTTGGTTATGGTTTGGAATTTTTTCTTGGTATTTTCTTTCTTGGTGCGCTAGCCTTGGAGAAATGTGTTCTACCTTGGTTGGCTATTGGTTTTCTTCTAGAGTTATTTTGTCTGTCAAGGTTAAGGTGCCCGGGGGTGGCCTTTGTGCCTATGGTTGGGTGACAATATTTCTATATTGTTTATGGAAAAATGAGCACATATATTTATTTATAACAATTAGGAGTATATGTACTCCGATGGAGGACTTTGAAAATGAAGAGTGTGAATTCCAGAGATGATGAAGCTCCGACATTGTTGTCGGAGTATGTGATTGGAAGGATGGGAAGAAGATTCAGAAAAAATCCCGAATACAATCAAGGTAGGTAGTGTATGCCACATCAACACCATGTGTAAGCTCCAAGTTGAATGGAACAGGTGAGATAAAACCCTGTGGAATCCACATTGCAGTGAGGTGGAAAAGGTGAATTTGGATTAGGAAACTTTGGGAGGTCATAAATTTTGATTTGGGACTTATATTTAAGTATGGTAGAGTCATTGGAAATATCTTGTTGAGAATAATTCAACTATGGGGTTTGTTTAGGGAAAAGAAAAGAAGAAAAGAGGGAAAAAATTAATAGGCCTTGGGTCTAGGTTTTCAAAGAAATGAAGGCCAAAAAGGAAGGAGATCATGGGAATCCTCCACATGCATCTCAAGGTTGGAGAAATCATGAAGAGAATAAATTATGCTAACCTTTTCCTGCAACCATAGAAAGAGACGAGATCAATTATGTGATTAAAAGGACACTCGCCAATATATGAGAAATATTATATTTCCTTTTCTTTAAGAAAACTTAAGAAAAATTATTGAAAGTGAAGAACATGAAGATGATAGGTTTATCGAAGAAAATAATCTATGATCTAGATTAAATAACAATTATGATGGCTACATGTACCTAATTTTCAACATAGAAAAATGATTATTGACCTTATTATTCAGGCTAAGAGTTTTCCAATACATGAGAGTATAAGGATGAAGATGTTAGGCACCGTGTGCTAGCAATAGTATGCATACTTTGAATAAGTCACTCAGAAAAATGATTAATAACCAACATCAAACTCATTCAAGACGTGCACTAGAAACTCTATAGACACATATGATCATTGAGCACTTTGGAATATGTAAAGGTATGAATAGAATGTTTCAATTCCATATACAAATGTCAACGACATAATCATAGGGAAAATACGACTCATGAAGACATTTGAAATTGTAATATCAAAAGAGATAATAAAACTCCATCAAAAAAATCACCAATCATGATCAAACCCCAACTCCCTCAAGGTAGGAAAATAAATAGTATTAGGTTCAAGCAATAGAGGATCAAGAAATAGACTTTAAATTTTCGTAGGGGGCTCCTTTCCTTTCGCTTGTAAAAGAAAAAGTAAAGGGGGGTTTTTGTGGCCACAACAAAACCCTAAATGTCCTGCCATCGGAGAATCATGAGATTGCCTTAATTTTTGTTTCTTCAACTTTGATTGAGGGAATACACATATTCTCCCCTTGTACCACACAATATATCTCTTCCACTCCCAATGTTCCATAGAGTTCATCCATTCCTTTATACATTGTATTTTTTGTCAAGTACTATTGTTATTTTTCAATTCACAGCGAGCTTGTTCCAACCAAACATGAATGAAAGATGTAATGGAATATAAACTTGAGGCTTCTTCTATTTTGGAAAGGTCATTTGTGACCACATTGTTCTTTCACTTTTTGTAGATTATTTCAAAATCAAACCCTTGCATTTTTGCTACCAACTTTTGTTGCTCTTCTAATGAAAATATTTGATCCAAAAAGTACATTAGGATATCATGGTCTATCTTGACTTTAAAATACCTCCCAACAAGATATTTTCACCATTTTTTTTATTGCATGTAAAATTGCTGCCATTTGTTTTTCATATGTAGATTTCACGAGGTATTTTCCCTTTAATTGTTTACTTTAAAAACGAACTGGTCTCCCTTGCATCAATATTGCTACAATTCCTTGTCCAGATGCATCGCATTCGAATATGAATGTTTTACCAAAATAAGGTGTTTCCAATACTAGTGTAGAACACATGACATATTTTAAAAGTGAGAATGCCAAGTTAGCCTCTTCATTCCATACAACTAATTTTTTCTTCAAGAGAAATGTGAGTGGGCCTGCAATGCATGCATAAATCCTAACAAATTTCCCATAATACCCTGTAAGACCCAAAAATCCTTTAAGACTCTTGATGTTCTTAGGAATAGGCCACTTTTTAATAACTTGGATCTTTTAAGGGTCCACCTTAACCCATTTCCTTGAAACAATATGACCCAAATACTCTACTTCTTGTTTTCCAAAAGAACATTTGGATCTTTTTCTATACAATTGATTGTTCTCAAGAATTTGTAGGGCTTGATCCACATGCTTAATGTGGTCTTCCCATGATTTTCTATAGATAAGTATATCATCAAAGAAAACCAACAAAAAAATTCTAATATGGGGTCAAATGTTTTTGTTCATAAGGATTTTAAAAGTTGAAGGAGCATTATTCAACCCAAAAGGCATGACCAAGAAATCATAGTGCCCATCATGAGTTCTAAAATATGTTTTGGGAATGTCATCTTTTCTTAATCTGATCTGGTGGTATCCTAATTTAAGATCTAGCTTTGTGAAATAAGCCACTCCACGAAGCTCATCTAATATCTAATCAATATTTGGAATAGGGAATTTATCCTTTATGGTGATTTTTTTTAGATCTTTGTAATCATGAAACATCCTCCAATAATGATATTTTCTTCTCACCATCACTATTGGAGTTGAAAATGAACTCCTACTTGGTTGAATAATACCCGAATCCCGCATGTCTTGTACTATTTTCACAATCTTCCCATTTTTTTGATGAGGATATATTTAAGGCCTTTTTTAGGAGGAGTACTTCCCGATATTAGTTCCATTTGATGTTCATGATCTCTATATGGAAGTAGATCTTTCAGAATTTCTTGGAAGACCCTATAATTCGTTTCCAAGGTGCATCTTAATTCCTATGGAATATTTTTATCTTTCTTCTTAAATTCCATAGAATAAAGTTTAACCACAACTCTCTTGCTACCCTTTTTTATTAGATTTTCCGTTGTATGAGAAATTAAGACGTGAGAAGGTCCAATTTTTAACCCTTTCAGTTCATATTGAATTCCTTCCAATTCAAATCTCATGAATAATTCGTTATAGTTTTTAGAATTTATACTCAATGTTCTCAACCATTTAATCCCTATAAAAACATATACACCTCCAATGGGAATGGAATACATTGGGATTTCCAAATTGTGTTCTCCCATTCTTAGTTTAATGTTTTGGCATTTTCCCAGACAATCAATACTCCCATCATTAACAACCAAAACTTGAAAATTTATCACTAGATATACAAAACAATTGAGGTAATTTTCTAATCTTTTATCAATGAATTTATGGGTAAATCAAACCCTTGCATTTTTGCTACCAACTTTTTTTTCTCTTCTAATGACAATCTTTGATCCAAAAAGTACATTAGGATATCATGGTCTATCTTGACTTTAAAATACCTCCCAATAAGATATTTTCACCATTTTTTTATTGCATGTAAAATTACTGCCATTTGTTTTTCATATGTAGATTTCACGAGGTATTTTCCCTTTAATTGTTTACTTTCAAAAGGTGATGGTCTCCCTTGCATCAATATTGCTCCAATTTCTTGTCCAGATGCATTGCGTTCGACTATGAATGTTTTACCAAAATAAGGTGTTTCCAATACTGGTGTAGAAGACATGACATATTTTAAAAGTGAGAATGCCAAGTTAGCCTCTTTATTCCATACAAATAGATTTTTCTTCAAGAGAGATGTGAGTGGGCTTGCAATGCGTGCATAAATCCTAAAAAATTTCCCATAATACCCTGTAAGACCCAAAAACCCTCTAAGACTCTTGATATTCTTAGGAATATGCCACTTTGTAATAACTTGGATCTTTTAAAGGTCCACCTTAACCCCTTTCCTTGAAACAATATGACCCAAATAATCTACTTCTTGTTTTCCAAAAGAACATTTGGATATTTTTACATACAATTGATTGTTCTCAAGAAATTGTAGGGCTTGATCCACATGCTTAATGTGGTCTTCCAATGATTTTCTATAGATAAGTATATCATCAAAGAAAACCGACAAAAAATTTCTAATATGGGGTCAATTTTTTTTGTTCATAAGGATTTTAAAAGTTGAAGGAGCATTATTTAACCCAAAAGGCATGACCAAGAACTCATAGTGCCCATCATGAGTTCTAAAATATGTTTTGGGAATGTCATATTTTCTTAATCTGATCTGGTGGTATCCTGATTTAAGATCTATCTTTGTGAAATAAGCCACTCCATGAAGCTCATCTAATAGCTAATCAATATTTGGAATAGGGAATTTATCCTTTATAGCAATTTTTTTTAGATCTTTGTAATCATGACACATCCTCCAAGAATGATATTTTCTTCTCACCATCACTACTGGAGCTGAAAATGAACTCCTACTTGGTTGAATAATACCCGAATCTCGTATTTCTTGTGCTATTTTCACAATCTCCCCCGTTTTTTGGTGAAGATATATTTAAGGCCTTTTTTTAGGATGATTACTTCTCGATATTAGTTCGATTTGATGTTCATGATTTCTAGATGGAGGTGGATCTTTTAGAATTTCTTGCAAGACCCTATAATGCTTTTCCGAGGTGCATCTTAATTCCACTGGAATATTTTTATCTTTCTTCTTAACTTACATAGAATAAAGTTTAACGACAACTCTCTTGATACCCTTTTTTATGAGATTTTCCATTCTATGAGAAATGAAGACGTGAGAAGGTCCAATTTTTAACCCTTTCAGTTCATATTGAATTCATTCCAATTCAATTCTCATGAATAATTCATTATAGTTTGTAGAAGTTATACTCAATGTTCTCAATCATTTAATCCCTATAACAACATCTACACCTTCAATGGGAATGGAATACATTGGAATTTCCAAATTATATTCTCCCATTCTTAGTTTAATGTTTTGTCATTTTCCCACATAATAAATACTCCCATCATTAACAACCAAAACTTGAAAATTTATCACTAGATATACAAAAAAATTGAGGTAATTTTCTAATCTTTTATCAATGAATTTATGGGTACTACCCGATTCAATGAGAAATATAACCCTTTGCTTCTTAATGCAACCTACAATCTTCAGGGTTTGAGGTGTTGAAAAACCTGCCAATGCATGAACATATATTTTTCATCTATGTGAATCAATGTTGTGCACAATTTATGCCTTTATTTTATGCTCTTTTAAGTTGACAAGTTCTTCCTCATTTCTTTGTGTATATTCCTCCATTTCCTCTTCATCATTATTTTCCAAGCTGAACAAATTTTTTTCTTAAAATTTATGCCCTTTTGACCATTTGTTGTTACAACCAAAACATAGTCATTTTGCTCTTATTTTCCCCATTTCCTTCTATGATATTCAATTAGGTTGAGGTACAATTGTCTTATGAACCGAAAAATGATCTCTAATTCTTGCGTATGCTCCAATGGTACACTTGTGTGTAGCCTTATTCTTGGCTTGAGTAACATGAGCAAATTGCATAGCATCCATAATATTTTCAGGATGTTTTAAGAATATATCATGTTTAATGTCTTCTTTTAATCCACCCATGTTATAATCTTCCAAAATATGTTCATCACTTATGTTATCCACCCTTGTGGTCAATACATGAAATTCTAAATTATAATATTCAATATCACCTAAGTGCTTTATTCTTGTCAATTCAATGACGTAGTCTTGTTCCCAAACTTTCCCATATTGTGCTTCTAAGTCTCTTGTAAATAAACCCCAAGTATAATAATAGGAAGGGTGCTTCCTTTTAATTACCATTGATACCATTGATATGTGTTTTTATTTATCAAAGTTCTATGTGAATCCTTTTCTTATCTTCCATAGTTTTATGCAGTTCAAAATATTTCTCTATTTGGTTCACCCATGTAAAAACCTCTATTCCATCAAACTTCCTTAATTCAAACTTGGTAAGGTTCACTCCTTTTGGAGACCATCCATAAGCGACTTCAATATTGGAGTTAAATCCCCCTGGAAAATTTTTATTATTGGAAAATTGTTCAACCTGAATACTACTTTTATTTTCATAAGTCCCTTCAGGCACTTTATCAATTTTAGGGAACCTCCCATTTAAGGCTTCCATAATCTTCTGTTCCATTTGTTCCAAATTTCCATATATTTTATGTTCCAACTTTACTTTTCATCTGTTCCTTATGTTCATCCATCTTCCTTTCCACCAGTTCCTTATTCACATCAATATTTCTTTCCATTTATGTTGAGTATTCATCAAATCGAACTTTTTCATTGACCT
>JZKD02S1773024.1:85774-99543 GCA_000966675.3 Picea glauca | reverse complement strand
TCTGTAAGCAGATTTCAGTCATTTGTGATTAATGAAATAAAGTCTTATTTCTGCTGCATCTCTGTGTTTATGTGTATTTCTGCATTTCATTGTGTTCCTACATAAATCCGGATCATTATGTTCCTAATGATCAAGATCTTCTAGTGTTTCCCCGATGGCATGTCAAATACCTCAAAGTAGTGAGTCTTACACTCCTATTGTACTCCTACCTGAGTTTTGAAGATCTTGAAGTTGTTGCTCGATCTATGAAGTCCTCATCTCTATCCACAAGCATCAATGCTTCCTGAAGATGCATATCACATTGTACTTGTATACCTTCATATGATCTTGAGATGTAGATCTGTTGTGTATTGTTCGTGGTTTCACTTTATATGGAAATTTATATTTTGTCTAGTAGTCATATATGATATGGATCTACAATGTACTTGATTGGAAGCCATGCTTAGTTAATCTTGAGCATGGGTATGCCCACCTCCGAGAGATTATCATTATTTTGTAGATGGCACGTTCACGAACACTCGTCTCGAGCTCACTCAACTATGTTCCTCCCCACTGTGTAAAGATATTGTAATGTATTTCAACCATCATTTTCTCTTCTGACATCACACATTAGAGGGAATATGTTATATTCCAAAAACTCCTTATCTGTGCATACAAGACATTGGCCCTTCCATTTGCATACTTTGCCAAAATACTGATGAGGCTTCATTTTAAAAAACCATATTTTGGATAGTGTACGCGTCTTGCTACACTAACAACCCACGTACACACATGTGTTGCATGTTAGTTAGCCCATGTACACACACATGCTACATGCTAGTTAGCCCGCATTTACCTCCAAAAGTTGCAAAAAATATATAATTCCATAGAATTCGGTGGAGTTTACGAGCTATGGAGGGTTTCCTAACCATTTTACCCCTTGTATTCCATCCTCAAATCGAATAACCATCTTTTTCTCATATAAAAAGAGGTCTTGGGGAGTTATTTATGAACATGAGAAAGAGAATAAGAAAACTCTGCCAAAATCCCTTCCCTATCTTAGCCAAAGATTTGCATCCCATTCTAAGTTTTAGCCTCATCCTTCCCCTCTAGCGTTTCTCTTTATGCAATCATTCCTCCTTCCCTTGGTGATATGTTGGTTGCAAGAAGATAGTGTGGGATTGATGCACTTGGGGCCATGATAGAGGAGCCCATACTTGGTTTGTGGAGTGGTTTCCAGCCAAGGTTGTAATCATTTTTATCTTGAAATTGAATAAAATAATTCATCCTTGTCCCAAGACCCTATATTTACATGCTTTTGTTAGTTTGAGCATTTATATATGTGTATATAATTTTAAAGTGATCATTAGAGATTTCATATGCTTTTGCAGTGTATTCCTAACCTTTTTCGGGTCAACTTTGGGAGGAGATATGTGATTTAGGTGTAAACAAGAGAAATAGGTCTACACCAACCGCAGGGACTAAAGGAGCACTCATTAACTCTCTTTCGTTCTCTCTCGTCACTTTCTTTAGATAGTTTTGGGGTGGATTAAGGGTAGATCAATATTTTAAGGGAGTTATCATTGTGCCTTTACCTTAGACCCATTATAGAGGGGTTTTTTTGTAGAACTAAATTAGAAAGACTAATATAGATGCAACACTCTTCCTCCAGCTTTATGATACACTCTTCACATAAAATTATAAGTGTTTTAAAATTAGATAGATACTCATCAATGCAAGAAAAACCATTTGGACTTAAAGTCAATAACGGATTTTCTAACTGATGTGCTTGAATAATATTGTGTTTACCAAACACAGATTCAAGATTTTCCCAAGCTTAATTGGTGTCATCAATTTCTTGAAGGTGGAACCTTAAATCAAGAGATATGGACATTCCGATCAGCCCATGTTCTTCATCATTCCTATTATCCCATTTGACTTTATTTTCATCATCATTGGGTTCTCTTTCCTTTCCCAAGGTAATCTGGTACAGGCCTTTACTTCGTAACAAATCCACCATATGGGATTTCCATTAGAAGTAGTTGGTGTTGGTAAGCAAAACATCACTGGAAGAATCCATATTAAATATGTAGATAATGTGGATTTGAAAACTAAAACCGATGATATGGATGGAAAGATCTCGAAAAATTAGGTGGTTTGAAAAAAAACGTCACTAAAAAAGGACTTTCGATGTGAAAGTTATACCTTCACTTTTACAGATAAATTGCTTTATGAAGTGACCCACTTTTATAAACATAAGTGGGGATCACTTTTACAATGAAGGTACTTTATAAAATAAAGTTGCATGCAAAATAAATAACTTTAAAATAAAACATTGAAGCTACTTATAGTGATTCACTTTTATACTTGAAGTGAAATACACTTTACAATGGATGCATGGACTTTTTAAAAAAAAAGTAACAAAAAAGAGACTTGAACAAAATATCTCTTACTTAATAAGGAAACTTTTAACCAAGTGAGCTAGAAAAACATATTGTATAGTTTAGGAGGATTGTTGTTATTGTTTTTGTTAAAGATGACCTTGAAGAGCGTTCCCATAAAAAACACTTTTCACACAAGGAAAAAATGTGTTTATCGATGACAACAAGGGTTAGATTTCGGTTAGCTTACCTGGAAGATGCACCTTTTCCTATATGTTTCCGATTTGCCAATATCACACAGGGAATGGGGAAAAGAACATACACAGATATAAAAGAGTAGAAACTAAGAAAAAAACAATATAAAACCAAAATAATACTCTGCAAAAATTTTAAAAGGGCATATTGAGGATTTATACCTTCACATCTGATTGAAATGGTCGTATCTTGGGCAAATGAAAACCTTTTCGAGTGAAACAAAAAATGTTCCTGATTGAAACGAGCGCTCCAGATGAAATGAAATAGTACTCTCAGCTAAAAAATGTATGGAAATGGTAGAAACTAGATATGAGGCAACTCAACTTCACGATCTTGACTTGCAACGGGAGAGGGTCTTCAAACAGGCTCTAATACCATGTTCGACAACATAGGTATTCAAACAGAGGACGAAAACCTTCAGTAACCACTCACACAGTCAGATAAAATATCAACACGTCAATGTTTTGACGTGGTAAAACCCCTACGGGAAACATCCACATCCCCAGCCAATGCGACCACTTGGAGTAGTTTATTAATGCAAAAGAAAAATATTACAGAGAGATTTTATAAGAGAGTTTCTCACAATCGATCATCGGCAAATGAACCTTCATGATATTTAAATAGATATCATGGACCAATTGGGTGTTAAGCCCCAAATCAATGTACACGTTAAGATCGAGGAGAATATGAACTGTCAGATCACTCTATGTCGGGAACATATCGTGACCATCAGAATTCCTAACTACAAATGCATACTAATGCATACTAAAGAAACACACTTTTACCTAAAGACACATTATACCAAGTAGATCTTAACTAACTCCTAAGTGTCTAAATATCCTAACAATGTTGAGCGCTGATAGATAGAAAGGGAAAAAAGGACATATTTAATTAGAACTATTCAGCTTGAGAGGTTAAGCCATTTTGCACCCCACTACTATAAGTTTCCTTTTATTTTATCCAGGAAACTTTTCCAAGACTGGGCCAATGGATTTTTTATTGACAAAGGCATGCCAATATATTTAAATGAGTTCCAAATTTCTCTTGAAATGGAAATTTCATAATTTGAGAAATTTGATGAAGTAATTGTGTGCTTACATTCTACCCCACGATTTGACTCTTACGCTTATTGATCAAGCCACCAGAGGAACTAACGAAGATCTCCAAGGCCAATTTAAATCTATTCGCTATAATGATATAGGATCTCCCAATTGGGGTGGAAGGAGAACCTTGAGGAAAAATTGAGCTCATATACTGTTGAAATATTTGGCATGCTACCAATAATCAATGAGAGGCATATGCTCTCTACCAGGGATTACAGCTGGCAAAGTTCTGTGACATCCAATCTTTAACAATCATAAGAGACTAGAAAATCACAATAAAACAAATGAGGCTAAAATCCTTCCCCTTTGACAGACACCTCGAATATTCCCCTTTAACAGGCACCTTGGAGCTATATTTCAGAGAATTCATTTTGAAATTCAATCTTTTGAGCTATCTTTCAGAGAATTCATTTTGAAATTAAATCTTTTCAATGTGTGGAGACATGACACATACTCAATTTATTTTGAAATTCAATCTTTTCAATGTGTGGAGCCATTACACATACTCAAGAAAAACAACAAAGAAAAAATCTTTTCAATGTGTGGATCCATTACACATACTAAGGAAAAACAACCAAGAAGCAGATTATCAAGCAAACCTGGTATTCAACCACTTATTTTGCCAAAGAGATGGGACGCTTAAGAAATTATCACACTCGAGTTAGTGCTATAATCCATCTTAAGCACTCCCCATGTGTTGCATCCATGTGTACATCTCTCTTCAATGCATGTGAGTTCTTATAAAGGGAACTATCACCAACCTTTGTAACCATGTGGGAGATCCCTCCATGTCACACCTTCATCAGATTACAAGGCTCATGATAACTCCTAGTGGCTTCTCAACTCATCAATATATCTAGTGAAAGCATCATCCTAGAGAATCGTGACTTCACTTTCATATATGATGGCCTATAATCCACCTGTCACAACATTCAATTTTGCTGCGACCTATATTCCACGTGCCGCAACATTCAATGTTGCATAGAAATTTGTATATTGGATTCCCTTGGTTGCCCTCGTTTTCCTTGGCTCATCTCAGCTTCATATCAGGAACTCGTGTGGCCATCCCATCCTCATTATGAAAAGAAATTACAATATTGGTAGTCATGAAAGAAGGTGGGTTCAATGTTTTGTGAGTTGTTTATCCTTTGTGCACCCTCTTTTATTTCATTCTTCTTCTTTGGGCTTAGATACAGTCGCTGCAGTAATCCCATCTTCCTTCTTTACTGCAATTTGTGCACTCGATCTGCTTTCTGCTTCTATATCTGAAAAAAAGTAGCAGGGTGTTTCTGGAAGAATGAGAAGACAACAAGAAAATATGGAGGAGGAAATGAGAGAATTACTCTCCACAGTCCAGATGTTACAAATACGGGTCAATGGTTTATCTTCAAAATTTCTTATTGTTCTGGAATTCATCTTGCAACATAGGAAAACCAATAGTTGTAAGATGAATCTGTGGATTTGAGGTCACAGATTGAGGTGATTCACCTCCATCCTAACATCAACTCGCCACCTAGGATAGCAACAGAAAATTGAGATGGATCCTCATCACCATGGAGCATTCATCCTCTGCTAGACTTAAACACCCAACCTCCAAAATTCATGGATTCAACATCAAGCGGTCATGATTCACCCAAGTTTTCTTAGTTAGATGCTCTATTTTTGTGTTCTCGTATTAGGGGTTTATTATAGGATATATTCAGTGAAATTATATGTAGCTTTGTTAAAACTGGTAGTTTTTAAGTTTGAAATATCAACATAAAATTCATATGGATCCTCGTCACCATGGAACATTCATCCTCTCTTAGACTTAAACACCCCACCTCTAGAATTCATGGATTCAACATCAAGCAGTCAGGATTCACCCAAGTTTTCAAGTAGTTATATTCTTTGTTTTTGTGTTCTCGTACTAGGGGTTTATTATAAGATATATTTAGTGAAACTATATGTAGCTCTATTAAAACTGGTAGTTTTTAAGTCTGAAATATGTTTTTGTACCCAGACTACAATACTGGAGCACTTGTTCCTGGGTTTTCTTGAAATTTTGTACTCTTTCTTTGTTTCCATATGCATCCTTTATTAATGAAATTTCCCCAGTTCTTGTGAAAAAAAGATATATAGGCTCCCCCAATTAGAATAGTACCATTAGCGAACTAAGAATGATTGATACTCTTTACCCCCTAAAACTTTTGATACCCGACATATTACCATTTAGTCTCTCTTTTTCAAGTTTCCTGTTCAGAGCTTCTTCCATTATTACTTAAAGCAATGGTTAAGGAGGACAACCTTGCCTTAGCCCTCTACTAATATGAAAAAATGTAGTAGATCTTCCATTTAAGAGAGGGATGATCCATGGAGTGAAAACACGTGTTTCCACCCATCTTATAAACAAAGAGCTAAAACCAAACATATGCACCTTTTAAATTTTAAACAATATTGAAATTGTTTAATTTTAAAAATATAAAAATGATACCATAATTTTTTAATGAAATAATTAATTGTTAATTGTTAAAATAATAATATTATATCACTACTTTTGAATAAAAGAAATGTTTTTTTAATGGGCCATTTTTTCTAAGAAGGTCATTTTCAAGTGCCATTTTCATGTAGCATTTTCATGGAGACATTTTCAATGAAGCATACATCTACAACCCTGATATACAAGTTTGAACTAATCCTCCAATTTTCAGGGGCCATATTCATTGAGGCATTTTCACTTAGGCATATATATACAATCTTAATCTACGGTTTTGACTTAATTAGGTGCACACATTCCTTCTCCTACTCTTGTTTATAATTTATTTCCTCTCTAACCAAAACCTCTCAAGGGGAGACCTAGCAAAATAACCCTATATAGCCTTTGTGAATATATGGAATCATTAGATAAAGGTAGAGAAGAGAGAGAATCCAAACTTCAAACAGAGTTAAAGGTAATGTTTGCTAATAAATTTAAATCATTTGAAAACAACATTAAAAAAAATAGACAATAAAATATTAGAGTTGGAGACTAGGTTGCAAAAAATGGAGATTAGATTACAAGAAATGGAAAAACAAATCCAAGAAAAAGAAACCCAACAAGGAGAGGTCCTTAATCTAGAAAATCTTAATTTAAGGAACAAGATTAAAGAGCTAGAAGAAAGCTAAATAACAATTTGGCCCTAGCTAGTTTGGAAGGTAAATTGGATATCAAACTCAACAAAGAGAAAATGAATAAGATTATAGAGTTAGACCAAGAGCATAACAAATGAGCCTTAAACCTCATAAATTTTCATTTAAAAGAGAAGATATATGAGGACACACTAGCACTGGTCAAGGAAGAATTAAAAAATAAATTACAAATTGAAACAACTTATCTCATAGAAGAGAAGAGGATATGCAAAATAATTGAGCATAAAGATAGGTTAATTCATGTGAAAGTAATCTCTAATGACCATAAATATGGCATAGTCAATAAATCTAGGAGTTTAAAAGGGTCAATAATATTTATTAATGAAGATCTCGTTCTAGAAGACCAAGTTGAATGAAGGAAGGAATTTCAAAAGGGAAAAGAAGTAAGGGAGGAAGGAAAATGAGAAATAATTAGAAATACAAAATATATTGTTATGGATAGAAACCAAAAACATAATAAATAGGAATTTGGAACACTCTTAATCCTCTATTGGAACTATCATGTCTTTCCATGGAGAAAAGGGTCTATGTTAAGTTGGATCCGTGTGAAATTGATATTATATTGCTTATTGAAAGTTAGTGTTAGTTTCTAAAGTTGCACTTGACTGCTAAAGGGAAAGCTAGGGCATCATCAAACTATTGCAGTAGATTTTATGGATAAATATTGAGTATTGGGTTTTGAAATTGGTTTGAAGGTTAAGCAGTGGATAAAATAACAATACCAATCTCACATAACAAGAACAAATTCCTATCACACTTGCTTAGTAAATGGTAATCAACCTAATGAATTAGATAGCAGATTATAACATGAAAGACAGAAATATGTAAGTTTCCAATCTGTCCACTCACATAGGAAATCCTTGATCCTAAATATCATTCAAGAACAAGAACATGTACTTAAACAAAAATCAGGTTATGAACAAGAAATCAACAAAATCTTCACTGGATTAAATCATGAACAAGATATATCAAATGCTTCGCAAAAGATAAATATGCATTCAAGTAAGAAAATGAAGAATAAAGACAAGAAGAGGATTCTAACCATCAGATAACATTTTCCATTTATTACAAAATGTAATAAGTCTTAGTATTTACAATCATAAATAGAGTTTTTTTCAAATATATCACCACTTCCCCCCCTCCTAAGTTCTCCTTCTACAGAGTTTATATAGAAAAAGTACATAATTATCAAGATCTAAAAGAAATGGGTTTAAAAACCTCCTCATCCATATTTATTTTATGGTTTCAAATAATCAAGGAGGAGATAATATCTGATCTCCAAGTCGAATTGATGCGGTGGCTCATCAACTTTTGTTTATGAGTTATTTTAGGAAAATAAATCTGGCAAATTCCTGAAAAATAGGATCCAAAAATCTCTTCGTATCTCCCAAAATGTGATAGTTGTGTAAAACCCGAGAGAGGTTTTTTTGAAGGGGCTCGTTCCCAAAAAACATATATTTTTGTTTCCAAAACTTCATCTCTAGCTGCTTTGAAACCTCGCCAAAAATGGGTCACTAAAACAGGAAATCATTTATTGTGAAATCTCTGAAAAATAGGCCTCAAAGATATATTCGAAACTCTTAAAATATGATAGTTGTGTAAAACTAGAGAGAGGTTTTTTTGAAGGGGCTCGTTCCCAACAAAAACCTCTTTTTGTTTCAAAGAATTCACCTCCATCGTTTCAAAAATTGTTCTTTAAGATAAGGACTAAAACAAGAAAAACTGAGTATTTTATGTATTTGATTTATGTCTTTCTTCTTTCTGTTGTGTTTTCCTCAATCAAATTTTCCTCCTTAAGAGAAGGATTGAAAAGAGCTTTTGAATTTAGTCTAAATTTATTTGTTTCCCTAATCTTAGACCTACTAGGACAATTTACCATTGTTTTACCTTTTCTTTCTTTGTTCACATTCTTAGCTTTATCACCTGCAACTGGTTCCTTTTGTTTTTGTTTTGATGGTCTGAGTTGCTACTTATTAGACCCTATGAGATGGATTCGTTTATTGTCTTTAGGATCATCTTTTGGACTAGGATATTTATTCTAAATTTGAAATTCCATCTCTGACTCTGCTTTTGACTTCTTTCTCTGCATTCTGGTCACATTGGCTATAGGGGATTTTTCCCATAATTCTTCAGTCTCCTGTTGTGACTGCAACTTCCTTTTGTTGGATTTGGTTATTATAGATACATGGGAAGTTTCTTTTGCTGAAACATAAGCTTTAGGAACCCTCTTCACATCATTTTTTTATTTACGTTCTAGTGTGGCTTTAGGCTTGGATCCCTGCTCTTCAAGATTAAGTGATTTTTCCACTTTTCTTAGGGACCATGATACTGATTTTAATCCCTGTAGATCTGTGAATTCTTAGGGTTCAGATCTAATTATTTTGAACCTTTGGAAATATGAAAGTTGTGTAAGATTTCTATTTCATGCAAAACATGTATAAACTAATACAAAGATATAATGAAGGACTCATGTATCGTATGTTATGAATCATAACAGGAAACCTGTGAATTGATATTGGACTTATTGAGTACAAATCCGATCCCTTTGAATAAGGATCAAAACTGAAAACACAACCCGATCATAATCATAAATTATATTGGCTTTTAAGAAATGATCTCGGACATTTGCTGACACAATATAGGGAGTTTGCGCATTTGGAACAATGATTACTTTTGGCGCTACAAGAATAACAATATTCATGTAGCGCATTTTTCCCTTTGCATAATTTCAAATTTTAAATGAGAAAAAGGACTTGTACCTGAATGGAAAGATTCTAAATGTCTTATTCTAACTTTAATCACACTAATGCATGCAATAAAATGTTCAGAAAGGATAACTCAAGCACACTTTAAAAAATATGTAGTGGGAGAAAATCAAAGTTTGAAATGATGTAGGAATAAAGAGAAGTTGAACAATCAAAAACAAAATCAAGGACTAAAAATTGGAATCATGAAGAATATAAGGTCCCTAACATAGAAGAATTTGTCTTGCGGTTTGTATGAACAAGAGATCCGACCACTAAGGGATTGGAGGCATAGCTTGTACATAAAAAGGAACATTTTTCCTCACATTAGACTTCACAAGAAAAACCTTTTCAATTAGTACATGTGGATGGATATTTTAGATATTAATGCTAAGAATATTTATATTGAAATATGTAATTTCATGCGTATCAATTCTACATTTTATAAAAAAAACAACCTAGATAAAAAATTTCCTTACAATGGCTTAGAAAAATATATTTACAGTCAAAGAAATGAAGGCATTATTCTCTTGCTAGGAGACTTTGACGCTAGAACAACAACTAATCAAACTATTACTTTAAACAATGATCACAACCCTAATCCTCTATGGCTATATGAAAACCTTGTTTTAGCTACCAAATAAAAAATAAACTCTAAAGACTTGGTTGAGAATTTGTTTGGTACTAAGCTAATAAATCTCTACAGTTATCAAGATCTAATAAATTGCAATGGTCTAATGAAGTAGCCGAAAACCAATTGAATTACTTGTATTCATGGGTTTGGCGGTAGTGGCATAGATTATGTGATATCTAATATCATTGTATAAAACCAAATGGTAAATTTTGACATCTTAGATGACCATTAGTCTAACTATGATCATAGATCTTTAACCATGACTCTAAATGTTTTCATGCACAAAAGTTGATGACCATGAGGCTGACTATGATCATAGACCTTTAACCCTAACTCTAAACGTTATCATGCATAAAATCCCCATTGAAGAGAATTATGATAACCAAATGCACTTGATCTTCAATAGTATAGAGATGATTTTTTAAAGGATTTAAATAATGAATTAAATATCCTATCAAATAAGGACAATATCCTCTCTACTTCCATTAGCAAGTTCTCTATAGAGGTGTTTTCTTTAAATGAAAATAGAGCAACCAACCCTTGATATTATAAAGAGTGTAAGATTGCTAGAAAAAACCATTAGGGATGCTTCTAATGAATCCTTAAAATTTGACAAGATAAATAGGTACAAAGCCCTAATTAAAAGAAAAAAAAAAGTATTATATAAATAGAAAGCAAGAGAAGCTTTTGCACTTATCTAAGCTAGATCCTAAGAAATTCTAGAGGAATATTTTGACTTGTAAAACTAAAGAAAACAATATGGTTCACTTGAGGGACTAGAATTCATGTACCTTAAAAATCTCTACAGATCCCTTGAAGTCATGGAAAACATTCAAACCCTTTCTACAGAGGAAGAAGTTTTTTTCTATATAAGACATAAATTTTAGGGTTAAGAAGCTCGCAAAAGGGAAAGATAAGGACATTGAAAGCTACCAAACATAAATATTAAAAATTGTATGGCTTATCCTCATCCCTCACATTCACAAGCTCCTCAATTTAGTAGTCAAGAAAGGCTTCCCTAAACCCTAGACTCAAAGCCTCATTGTACCTATTTTTAAAAGTGGGGATAAAAATAATCCCTCTAATTATAGGACCGTTATGATTAACCCAGTTTTAGCCAAGTTATATGGAATTATTTTGGAAAACAAGATCAATACATGGCTAGAAATCCATGGAAAAATAGCTAAAGTACAGGTTGGATTTAGGATCTTACATTTTATTGTGGACCACCTTTTTATGCTTAGGGTCATTTTGGAGTAGTGTCACAATAATAAAACTAATATCTTTTGTTGTTTCGTTGACTTTACAAAACATTTTGACACAGTGCCCAAGACTAACCTTTAGAATAGATTAGAAGAGGAAGAAATCACTTGAGAGACTAGAATTCTTGTACCTTAAAAATCTCTACAGATCCCTTGAAGTCATGGAAAACATTCAAACCCTTTCTACGGAGGAAGAAGTTTTTTTCTATATAAGACATAAATTTTAGGGATAAGAAGCTCGCAAAAGGGAAATCTAAGGACATTGAAGGCTACCAAACGTAAATATTAAAAATTGTATTGCTTATCTGCATCCTTCACATTCACAAGCTCCTCAATTTAGTAGTCAAGCAAGGCTTCCATAAACCCTGGACTCAAAGCCTTAATGTACCTTTTTTTAAATGTGGGGATAAAAACAATCTCTCTAATTATAGTACCGTTATGATTAACCCAGTTTTAGCCAAGTTATATGGAATTATTTTGGAAAACAAGATCAATACATGGATATAAATCCATGGAAAAAGAGCTAAAGTCCAGGTTGGATTTAGGATCTTACATTCTATTGTGGACCACCTTTTTTACGCTTAGGGTCATTTTAGGGTAGTGTCACAATAATAAAACTAATATAATGTGTTGTTTCGTTGACTTTACAAAACATTTTGACACAGTGCCCATGACTAATCTTTGGAATAGATTAGAAGAGCTAAAATCCCCTTTCAAGTTGAGAGATGTTGTGATAAGGTTGTATGATAACGTTATTTCTAAGTTTAGGAACACTTAGTTCTAGTTAGAAGAAATTAATTGTAATATAGAAGTTAAGAGAGGTCATCCCCTATCCCCTACCCTTTTTTGCATATGCATTGACAATTCATAGGGTTATTTGAAAGAAGTAGGTTGTCTCATCTTGACTCTAGTTGGTATAGTCATCATCCTTTTTCTTTACACTGATGATATTCTTCTTATGGTTAGGAGTCTCTATGATCTTGACATTCAACTAAAAATTCCCAAGGATTTATGCTCTAATACAAGTATGACTATTAAGACTGAAACAAAAAAGGTTATGATAATTAAATCCAAAAATATCACTTACACTAATTTCATGTATGAAAATAACAGCTTGGAGGAAGTGACTTCATACAAATATCTCATAATCGATCTTCATAACAAGCTCAATTGGAACTATAGCATTGAGAAAATGATAAATAATGGAGGGTGGAAAGCTTATTATGGACTTGAAAATAGTTCTAAGTCGACAGACCTTTGGCTATGGGATAAGAAGAAACTCTTCTTTGAGATTCTCGTCACTCTTGTTATCTTATATGGTTATGAAGTTTGGGACTACATCATCTCTAGTGAATCTTGAAGAAAGATAGATTAAATCCAAAGGTGTTTTATAATTTATAATCTTAAAATCAAAGGCAATACACCCTATTTATCCTTCTCATAGAAGTAAGTCTTTCTCCCATTGAGAGCACGGCTATGGCTAGGTACCTAATGTACCAAAACAATATAAAAAACATGGAAGATGAGAGACTTGCTAAAATTGCTTCAAACTCCAGTCAAAAACACTTGTGACTCAAGAGGGATTGACATAAAGATGTCAAGTCTTGGCTAAATCATTGGAGAATAAAGGAAGATGACACTCTATAGAATGACAATAATATTTAAACATTATTAGATCTAAATTTAAGTAGAAATTGCGGTGTGATAAATAATTAGAGGATAAAAGAAAATTAAGATACTATAAGGAGGTGATCAACCCTAATCTACAAGATCAAAAGTATCTCTCTATTTTAACTAGTGTAAAGAAGAAAATCGACATTGCTAAAATAAGAACAAACTCTCAAGAGCTCCATAGTGAAATAGGGCATTGAACAATTCCTAAAACATCGTGGGTTGAATGAATTTAGCATCTTTGTGACACTAAGAGGGTCGAAGATGAAGAGAACTTTCTCTTAGAATATCCTACATATACTTGCATTATATCTTAATTTCAAAATATTTGTTACAATACCAACCTTCCTAACCTTTTAACTCATCAAAACTACAGTGATTTAAGAACACTTCTCTTAAAGATTTTCAAGTACACAAATAGAATTCTAAAGTAAACCAAGTAATTTTCTTACCTTTCTTAAGATCATAAACCAACTTTAATTTCAGTAAACGTTAACCATCATCATCATCAAATAAATATTAACTACCATAATATATATATATATATATATATATATATATATATATAATAC
>JZKD02S1773024.1:38931-71188 GCA_000966675.3 Picea glauca | reverse complement strand
GCTTATGCCCTCAAAAATATACAAAAAGTGCCCTCGGCACGTAAGTGGTCCACCCTAAGCTAATAATGGGGCATGTTGGCCTGCCATAGTGAACAATGACATTTTCCAAACGCAAGAAAAGTTGGACCCAGGTCTGTGGCACCCCAACTACATGAGGCTACATAAATGGCAGGAGATCCTCGATCTCATCCATGGGCACTGTATGAGTGAGCGTGGTGAGGTTCCTCTCCACCCATCCCAACACTCTCTCAACCTCTCCGGCTGGAGGTCTCCCTGCTGCTGCTATTGGTTCGTCGGTCGTTGTTGGTGTTGCCACTGGTCGAGGATGTCGCCCGCTCCTTGCAAACTTTGTTGGACGCACTAGTCCCACATATGTCCATAATAGATACATAGTTGTGAGATACTCCGGTACACATAAAAATGATATATATAAAAAGAAAATAAAAATAAAAAAACTTTTAAAAGAAAACGTACCTATCTCTCCTCGCTCTGCTTCGGGAGGTACAGGCATATTAAGATCCCTCAAGCATAAATGCCTCAACGTCAGGGTGCCACTAATCCACCAAGGCATTCAACATCCTGGGTTGTGCCCTCATGAGTGGGCACTGGAAGAATTTCCACAACCCACATTGTTTTAATGCGGCGACAACAACAGGGTCTTCTTTGACCAAAAAATCAATGTCTTCGTTCTCCCTCTCTCTCTAATGGACATACATCCTGTCAAATGACAAGTTCATGGAGGAAGTTAGATCTTGTATTTTCTTTTTTTCTACCTTTTTGAGGATGTACGCGGGTTGAATTGGGCACAATCACATATGCACGCGGGCAGAGTATTTTCTTCCCACGGACATATGTGGGATGTCCTTGGACAACCCGCATACACACAAGGTCACCCCTTTTTAGGAGTGTGCACCCCTCAAAAAAACTAAAACTATTACAAAAAGAAGCATGGAATTGCAAGAGGAGCTAGTTTGTACTTGTTCTGAGCGGAAGTTCATTTCGTCCTCTGAAGCTCCTTGAATCAACTCTTTTAGGAAAGGGGTGTTTTTGGATTTTTGGTTAATTCTCAATTTTCAATGGTGAAAATGAGTTGTCAACTTCTATTTATAGAATTTTTTGGCCTTTTTTGCCACTTTTTGAACCCTTTTGTCATTTTTTCTAGCTTGAAAATAATTTAGCATGGTTCTCAAGTTTCTCGTTGGATGTTATGATACACTTTACTTTTGGTTTGGAAATTTTTTTGAGAGATGGGTCACTTTTGAAGGTCCTTCGGTAAAAGTCATTTTCTCCAAACTTTTGCATTTAAGTTAGGATTCCACCCCCACTTTTCGCATCTTGTTGTATTTTCTGCTTTTCCATAGGATCGATCCCACCAAATTGCGACATGGAACCGTCATTGTTGCTTTAATAAGTGTCGTAATTTAGTGGTAGATCCTACCTTCACATGGATGCCCTAGGTAGATCCTGGTTGCATTTTGGTGTCCATGCCATCGTTAATGACTTTAGGCTCAGGAGTCCTTGTTAGTCTTGTCATGATTATAGGATTAAGCCTCACATGTCTGATATGTCATCATTCTTGACCTCACCCTCGGGACTCCCAAGAAAACGAGTCTTATTTTAAGCCCTTTTTAGACACTTTAAACATCAAAAGATCATTGAGCGATCTTGTTGTCCTTCACGCTCACCAAACTAAAATTTGAAGGCACGTCTATCCAGCGGTATTTTACCCCTTTTTCGGTCTGGATGGTCAATTGTATGAACAAAGGTATACTCTAGGAACTCCGGTTCTTCAGAAGAGTATTCTCAGGTATAATTTTAACCCTTTTTCAGGCCTGAGGGACTAAATTTACAAAAAAGGAACCCCCATAGAGTCCATAGTTAAGCTCTTTTTAGACTCCCTAAAATTGAAAAGATTTTCAAGTGACCTTGTTTCGTCACTCTCGTTAAATTGGTACAGAAGAACATCCTCTACGAAGTCCATAGTTAATCTCTTTTCAGACTCCTTAAAATTGAAAATGTCGTCGAGTGACCTTGTTCTTTAACACTCATTAATTGGTTCAGAAAAAACATCTACTAGCATGAGTTTACCCATTTTTCCAGCCTATATATTAAGGAAGAAAAAGGTACACCTCGGGAGATTCGTCTCGCCGAGAGAGTTATCCTAAGTAGATTTTATACTTTTTCGAGCTAAGGAGACTAAATCTAGAAAAAGGATGTGAGTCCATAGTTAAGCTCTTTTCAGACTCCTTAAAATTGAAAATATTGTCGAGTGATCTTGTTTGTGTCACACTCGTTAAAATGGTTTTGAATAGACGTATTTTCGGTGTTAGTTTATCCCTTTTTCAAGCCGACTAGAATACCTTCGAAAATGGTACCCCAGTGGAGTCTTCTTTTAATTTTTTTCAGACTCTCTAAACGTGAAAAAACCATTGAGCTTACCTTCTCCGGGCTCAAGAAAAACACATTAAAGGGGGTTTCATCATGTCTTGCTAATCACAGTTGCATCTCTGTGTCTTTGGCCTAATGTTGGCTCCATGTTTCTCTCAACTGAACCTTTGAAGCATGCCTTGTAGCACTTTGCCTCTGCGACCTGACACCTTGACCCATGGAGGAATTTTCCTTGAGTGTCTTTTTCTTTCACATGTCTCCTTGCCATGAGCATTAGTGTGTTACTTGTGCTTGGAACTAGTATGCTTGCGACACTCGTTCCTCCTGTGTAACATAGCATTCTTTTATTCTTCTTCAAGCTCTTCAAAATATTGAAAAAGAGAAAAAAAATCAAATATACCCCAAAAAGAGGATGAGAAACATATTTTCTTTTTATGGCAGCACAATGAGTCTCCCTTGGACAAAGCACATCCTTTCGTTTGTTGTCAAGCATTGGGATTTAATATGACCTTAGGAAGTTGTTCTTGCTACATAGAGTTGTGTCCTCCTCTGTTTGGTTATTCTTCCAAACACATGGAGAGTTTGTGTTGCCCCCTACATCATGAACTTATGTCAATGTCATGCTGCCTGAGTTTGATCATTTGTTGTGTTGTTGTCCAAGGGAAGTTTTACCCAACTTGAGTCGACCTTCTATAGTTTGTCTCTTGCCCTCATGCTTGGCCATCCCCATAAGTCCAATCAAGTCTTTGCTCAAAATCACTGAAGTTCTTTGCCTGATCACTAAGATCCTCTTGTCTGTTCCCCGACGAGCCATCGAATAACTCTAGGTATTGAAATCGTACACTCACATTACACTCTTACCGGAGTTTTGAAGATCTTGAAGTTGTTGATCGAGATATGAAGGCCTCATCTCCAACCATCAGGCGTCATTGGATTTTTGAACATGGATACTATACATGTGTATCTATGATTTTGAGATGTAGATCCACTGTGTATTTCTCACAACTACACTTTATATAGTTATATGACATGTATATGCAGTGTATTCAATTGGTAGCCATGATTTATTTCATCCCGAGCATGGGTATGCCCATCTCGATGAGACAATTGTTATTTTGCAGATGGCACCTCCCGAACTCTGGTCTCGGGCTCACTCATTTCGTACGTTGGTGAAGATTCGTAATGTATTTCGGCTATCAGATGCTCTTCTAACCTCACACATTAGGGGGCATCTGTTATAAACCTAACTTGCACCATACATGAAAACCTAGCATTAGGCCCTCTTACTTGCTATTTTTTCCAAGCCATCACTGAGAAGCTCTTCTTAAAAACACTATTTTTTAATATGTACGCGCCCTGCTCCACTATTTCCCACATACACACACTTGTTGCACCATTACAACTCATGTACATATGCTATATGCACCATTACAACCCGCGTATACCCAAAAATATTGCAAAAATTAAAAAGTTGCAAGGAATTCGTTGAGATTACAGGCTATTGGGTAGTTTTCCAACTGTCCCTTCACCTATAGCCCATCACCCAACCGAATAACCATCCTTTTGTCATATAAAAGGAGGTTTTGGGGTCTCATTCCAAAGATAAGAATAAGAACAGTGAAACTTTGCCCGTTTCACATCCCTTCCTTGTCCCAAGAATTACATCCACTTTGTGAGATTTAGATCAAAATTTCCCATTCTAGCCCTTTTTCCTCCATCATAAGCCTATGCCATTTCCTTAGAAGAAGTGTGAGAGGGAAAGATACGTGGAAGTGCAGTTGGATCTTGGTGAAGGGGAGCCCAGACCATGTTTGTGGAGCAGTCGTCGATCTCATTGTAAGTAAACTTTGTGATATCAATTAAATGAACACTTTTTCTATCCCAAAATATGATTTGTTCAATCTTTATGTTTGATTTATGTTTTACACTGAAATCTAACCCACTAATTCATATATGAGATACATGTTCGTAGTTTCTTGTTTGTATTTTTGTGAATGCGGGTCGGCCTTGGGAGGAGATTTATAGTTGAGGAGAAATTGAATGTGAAAGGATCGACACCAGATGCAGAGTTTAAGGTAGAGTTACTGGATCCTTTTACTTTGTATTTCTTGTATGATTGTGGGGTATATTCGGGGTACTCTAAAGAGTTGGAGGCTTTTAGATGGTTAGATCTGACTACATGTTGAACCCTAGTGTAGTCCATAGGGGGGTTTTCCCACTATAGCATAGATTCCATTGGCATGACACATGAGTGTTTGCACATAATTAAGGAGAAAAATTAAAAGGAACTTATACTGAAATTGGACCTAAAAAAATCTTTTGACTGCATTGATTGGGACTTCCTTAGATTAATCTTGACGCAATCTAGCTTCAGTCAATCCTCTATAAAGTGGATCATGAGCGGCATGACATTTGAAAATGTTGTCATCCTGGTTAATGGTGAAACCACCCCTTTCTTTCGTAGTGGCAAAGGACTGAGGCAGGGCTGCCTACTCTCCCCATGCTTGTGCATCTTGTTCATGGAAGGTTTAACACTACTACTCAAAAAAAGTCAAACATAGGGAAATATTACAAGGATAAAGTGTCCAGAATTGTCGAGATATTACACCTATTCATTGACAATGTATTAATCATGACCAATGGCTCACTCCAAGAATGGATGGAAATTAAATACATTTTGAAGACGTTTTGCAGTGCCTCGACACTATTAATAAATTGGGCTAAGTCGACCTTCCATTTTTCTAATCTGCAAGATCAATCCTTGGCATTAATAAAAGATCTATTTCCATATAATTTTGTACACCTCTCTGAAGGATTTAAGTACCTTGGCTACTTCATAAAATTTGATTCCTACAAGGCCACTGATTGGAATTGGCTCATCGCAAAGGTAGAGAAAAGAATCGGCCACTGGTGCAACAGATGGCTATCCTTAGGAGGTCGATTCACCCTCATCAATGTTGTCTTAAAAGGACAACCAATATATTGGATGGCACTTGCAGCCATACCTACCACTGTTTTATACAAGCTAAGGAAATTGTCTGGGAAGCTGGAAGATCAGGAACCTCTTTCATTTCAATCAAGCACTGGCAGCCAACTCCCTTTGGTGAGTATTAACACAAACTGGAATCTGGCACTCTGTCATTAAGAACAAATACATGCCCCATGTTTCAGTGGCCACCTGGCTCAATATAACAACAACCTCTTCAAGAGTGGCCTCACTGTTTTGGTGAAACCTGATAAAGTCCATAAATTGGATCACCCACTGGTTATGTTGGAACTCGAGCTCAGGACATTCAATCATTCTAGGCAAGGATTGTATTATTGGACTAGATAACGCTTCTTATCTCTCCCCACAATTGATTTCCACTCTAAATTAAAAAAAAATCATGTATCTTTTTCAAGCGAGAGGGAGCCACAGTATTGGGATTCTCTTGGACAATTGGAAAACAAGCCACGAGATTGGTCTTACAACAATTTGCGCAATTGAGTGGGATAACTTTTGTCTGGAACTCTTGCGCATGGGCATCCATCTTCAAGATAGAGAAGACCATCCTATGTGGACGAGGGGCGACAACTCGAGCCTCTTAACTGTAAAAAATGTATACTCAGCCATTCCAAATAACATCTTTCATAATAATGTTGGAGGCTGGAGGCACAATCTATGGACCTAGAACTTAGCACTAAAGATTAAATTGTTTACTTGGCTAGCTCTTGAAAACCAGATAAACACCTGGGATAATATCCAAATAAAAGGTTGGGTTGGCCCCAACATTTGCCAACTATGCAACGAAGATTAAGAGACTGTGATGCACCTCTTCATCAAGTTCCCCTTCACTCGTTTAGTTTGGGACAATATCATTGATGATCTCAACATAAACACCCCTTGGGATGAGCTCTCTTTAGTAGCCTTTTATGACATCTTGTCAAAAAGGGAACATTACTCTCAAAACCTCCCTCCTATGGTCTGCTGGTTTGTGTGGCTAGAAAGAAACAAAAAACTATTGCAGATGGGACTCCATCTACAAGCATAGTCTCTTATAAAACTCTTGTTATGCACAAAATTTGGACAACCATTCACCCAAGAAAAGATATTACAAAGACCAAAGCCAAGACTCTCATTCCGGAGAAGATACCCACTGGTTTGTTCAATGGAGCAGCGTAGTCTAATGGCCTGTAGAGTGGTGTAGGGGGATTAATTAGTACATCATCAAATTCACAATGCAGACGGACTTTCAACTGTGGCCCGGGCACCAATACCAGGGTTGAATTATTGGGTACCTGAGCTACGCTCCATTTGGCTTCTAGATTAAATATTGATACACTACAATTGTATGGGGATTCCAGAATAGTCATAGACGGGTTGAACAACAAGGGAAAGCTATAGGTCACTGCTCTTTTGGGCTGGAAGGATAGGATCAGACAACTTCAATCTACCTTCAGGAAGCTCGGCTTCAACCATACCTACCGAGAATACAACAACGAAGGCGACTCACTCTCAAAGGCATCCCTCCAGAAAAAAGTTGACATCATCACCTACAATCTCTGGGTTGATGGGCACGATGGTCCTCCCCATGTCCTAAGATTATACTAGGACCGACATTTGCAGTCACTCAGTGATCCATCCAGGCTACTTGACTCTTTTTTGTGACGTTCCAGATCACAGTTTAAAGATAACCAGAACCCAAGCTTCTTCCCTCTTTATTGTCTCTCATGGTAATATGTTCTGTTCGTTGTATGAGCACTACACTTTTGTTTTATTCTCTCTTAGTGGCCAAAAGAACTATGTAGGCAAAGAATAACATTGATAGTGAAACATTTTCTTGAAATGTATCTCTCAATATGAGAACAAAATTATATTTAAAATTTTTATGTGAAAAACCAACACATGGAACACAATCTATTTTCAACTAATACAAAATAAATTTGTTAAGAAAAGTGAGATTGAATGTTCTAAATTTTAAGACTTTGTTAACAATTTCAAAATAGTCATAATATAATATTCCATATATAATTTATAAAGATTATTATGTTATAATATGAGATTTTGAATAATGGTTTAAAAAATAACAATTTTCTTTAAACCACGTAGATAAATTCACTTAACATAAATTGTACAAATATACTTATATATTTATGTATTTTAAATACAAATACATTTATTTATATATCATATTTTACTGTATATAATGTGCTAATGAAATGTAGTTTTTCCTCATTATGCAATGATATGAAATCCATTATGTCAATACCAATATATATTGTTCTACCCGTACTAGTGACAACTATCACCGCCTTTTGCCCTTCCAGAGCCATCGTTAAGAAAATTTGAACTCATCAGAATCACATAAAGAAAGGCATCATTAAGAAAATTTGAATTCATTAGAATCACATAAAGAAATCCTTTAAATGAGAAATATAATTAGAATGTATAAAAATGCCAAAATTAATAATTATGATATCAAATCAAACTCTATGAGACAAATATTATTTCAAAGAAAATTTGAATTCATTAGAATCACATAAAGAAATCCTTTAAATGAGAAATATAATCAGAATGTATAAAAATGCCAAATTTAATAATTATGATATCAAATCAAAGTCTATGAGACAAATATTATTTCAAAGTGTGATGATGGGAGGTTAATAAGTACCACAGGTAAGAAAAAAGACAAATAAAATCGAAATGATGTACTTGTTTTTAAATTTATTTGGAGTTTTCCCAGAAGATCCACATAGGCACAATGCACACTTAAATTCAAATTTAATATGAACTACCAACTTTAATTGTTCTAAACCTCTATTATTATTTAGTGTTTTTAGGATTTCAATCTAGTGATCATGCATGTAATCACTAGCTTTGTGTTGTGGGGTGTAATTATTGAGTTTAGTTGTATTGATGTGGATTCTCCATGTCAGAAGAGTTTGAGCATGGATTTGGATTCAGTCTAAGTTAGAAAGAGTTTGAATATATTTTGATTTTTTTTAATATTTAGTTTAAATTGGAATATTTATTTATGCTTAAATTTGTAAAGAGATTGAATTGAACAAGAGTTTGAACATATTTTGTTTTGTTTTTTTAATTTTGATATTTATTTCAGAAAGGAATATTTATTTGTGCTTAAATTTGTAAAGAGATTAAATTAAGTTGAGGTTTATTAGAAAACACAATTTGGAAATGGAATATAATTTTGATATTTAGTTCAGAAAGGAATATTTATTTATGCTTAAATTTGTAAAGAGATTAAATTGAGTTGAGGTTTATTAGAAAACACAATTTTGAAATGAAGTATTTTTTTTTGTTGTTTAAAAGTTTAGATTATTTTAATAAATTTTCAAAAGCAAAGTATATTAAAAGATAAAAATTTTGAAGAATGTTTATTTATGGGTTTAACTTTAAAGTAGAAAAGAGGAAAAAGATAACAAACCCTTGAGGTTAAATCACTTTTATACGAATCTTGAAGAAACTTTTAAAAATATGCAATTTACTTACACCTTAGTACAATCTTTCCATTTGAGGTAGAGGACATATACATGGATATGGTCATGTCACTTCTTAATTTAAAGGTTATTCTAATTAACAATCTTCTAAGGGAGATAAAGTGACTAATAGAAGAATTTAGATTTAAAAAGGAAAATAATTTTTATAATCAATTTTAAGGCAGTTAGATGGTTAATCTATCTAGAATATTTAGTCAAATGTAAAAATAGAGGATCTGAGGATCCATCGTGGGTTTTCGAAGAATAACTAATGTACCTGTGAAATTTTTCATTCTCTAGAACAACAACTACATGTGCTGGGAGCTCATGTTTTCTTACCAAGGGTGTTTGATGCAGGAACATCTTTGGTTCTGGGCGATCTGCATCAGCCAAAAACATTTCAATTATGTACAAGTTAATTTAGAACGAATAAGGGTGGTTGCAATTCTACTCGACAACTCATGTTGTTACTCCTTGTTAAAATTGACAATGTTGCAACTCGCTGCAACTCCTATGTTGTGACTCCACGCTGCATGATTGGTGCTGCAACTCGTTGCAAATCCTATGATGTAACTCATTGCTACAGGATTGGTGTTGTAACTCTCTGCAACTTCACGCTCCATGATTGGTGTTGTAACTCGCTACAAATCCTACGCTACAACTCCACGCTACATGATTTGTGCTGGATTTTTTATGCTACTACTCAACGTGATGATTCTAAGTTCAGTCCTCGCAGCTCATGAATATTAAGTTCCAAGTGGAAATCATTGGTGAAGGAAGAGGAAACAAAACTGAATTGGAAAACGTTTGGACAATGAACAATCATGACTATTCATCTTCCCAACGAAAGGGGAAACAAATCAACTAACAAAACAACATAAAAAGAGGAGGAAGAAAGATGTCAGGATTCATTCCAGCTAAAAGAAAGGAAGGTTTCTCCCAGATCAATTTGAAGTGGTTGAGACAACCACCAAGAAAGAGATCGAGAAAAGACAGTGTAATATGCAAAAGAACATCACAGTACATCAATTTTAGTATGGCGAGAAAATATGTATTTCTCGATTACATTGTAATGAGGGGCATTCTAAAATCAATAATAAAAGCAATGATTCGCAACCTGTTTTTGTTCTTGTGGTTGTAATTAAATTCTTCTATTTCAGTCTTAACAACAATAAATGAATTGTTTGTTGCATGTTCGAATATGAGTTATGTTGTGCATTCTAAAAGTAGAGCATAGCCTTGTAGGTGTTAGAATTGCTACTGTTCTACGAGCTGCATCAGCCCTTCAGCCCCCCATTGCATCTATGGGGAGGATCCCAACAATAAACATGTTTGTGCTACTGGCTTCTACAAAATGAGATCCAAGATTATATATAATTTGTAATAACTTTTACTAAATTTGAATAGCTAATTACAACTATGACTAATGAAGTTCATGTTGTAACCGAACCACTTAACATTTGATCTATTGTGGTAATTAATAAAATATCAAAGTAATTTCTAATTGTTGAAAAAGGGTAATATTGATTCACCTACACCACCACCACCCCCCCCAATATTTCCAACAAGACATACATGCCTACTATGATTTAGAGGAGGCTTGTGATGATTGGTACATGGAAAATTGTCATTTCTAGGAAGACAACTACTTTCATATTTTATTTCATGACTGTACTCCACCTTATGAAAAGAACGTCATTAAGGGAAGTCAAGATCCTGTTATGATTACTAGTGTTTAGCTTATATATTCTCTAGTGGTAGTTTTCCTTCGAAATCCACAACCAACTTTTCACAACTATGTGGATGATGTTTTGTACGTGGAAGGTTATATTTATTTGGTTGTATTTAAGAACAAAAAATCAATGGCAATTGAAGATGAAGTGGAAGAAAATGAAATTGTGGCTTTGATTAGAAATGATCCAGTCACTTTTTTCATTACTACAAAAATTGGATAACTACTTTCTCGTGATTGTGAATACTTTGGTGAGGTGAGAATCCATTTCTTCATAATAGATTTCCAAAATGGAGGAAGTCAACATGACCATGAGTTATTATAGATTAAGGATGTACCAATTTATGGAAGGAATACAAATGTTGAAATAGAGAGATTTGTAGACAAGCATTTGACTTTTGATTCGAGAACCCTTGCAAAATATCTAAAAATAGTTCGGTATCATCATCACACAAGAAATTGTAGGAAAAGGAAAAATGTGCAACGCATATTCAATTTCCCAATCTCGTCAATGAAAGAAACAATACTTGAACCCATGGAAGTTGACAATCATATACAACAAAGGAAAATGCAAAACATATATTTGGGACGTTGCAATACACTCTACATATGATGACACATGTACATTTGATAATTTCATGGAGAGATTGGGATTGATAGAGGATGTCTACATCCATTCAAGTCAATGTAGCTTAAATAGAACAACAATTTTTTGGAAAGGATACCAACTGACATATGGATTAACAACATCGTCTAACATATTCCAGTTATTTGGGATGCAAACATTGATTCGTAGTTTTTCCTTGATTTATATGATGTGGCTACATATTGTAGCTCCTACATGACAAAGCTAGACAAGATAGTGACATCAACATTTAAACATATATGAGAAATGACAATATAAAAAAAACAATTGGGAGACTTGGGAAATCTTTATTGAATTTGAAGAAAATGTTTGCACAAGATGTTATATATATTGTGTTGTCCTTACCACTAGACACTTCGTCAAGAAAATGTTTTTTTATCAACACTTCTCCAAAAGACCAATGCATATTTAAGGATATAAGAGAGGGACTACTGATAGCAACTTATACATCAAAATTGAGGATCAAAACATGATTGTTGTGGTGGTATATGTAGATGAAATCATATTTGGAAGTAATCTTACTGCACCAAGAAGAAAGTTTTCAACCAAAATGCAAGAAGAATTTGAAATGTCTATGCTAGGATAACTGTCCTTCTTCTTAGGTTTACAAGTAAATCAAACAGAAAATGGAATATTTGTTTCCCAAGACAAATATATCAAGGAAATGCTAAAGAAATTCCAAATGGAAGACAATAAACCTATGAGTACTTCCATGGTCACTAATGTAAACTAAGCCTATAATATGACTCACCAAAAGTGGACCAAACGATGTACAGATCAATGGTTGGAAGTTTGCTCTATTCAACAACAAGAAAACCTGACATCATACGGGTTGTAGAACTCATGGGGTGATTTCAATATGCACCTAAAGAAACTCACTTAAAAGTAGTAAAGAGAATATTCAAATATATTAAAGGCACCTTAGAACTTGGATTATGGTATCCAAAAGATAAAGACTTCTATCTAACTACATACACTAATGCAGATTGGGCCAGCAGTATAGATGATAGGAAAAGCACCAGTGGAGGAACATTTTTCTTAGAAAAATGCCGGGTAGCATGTCTAAGTAAGAAACAAACATCCACGTTACTATATACAACAGAAGCAGAATACATTGATGTTGCATCCTACTGCACACAAGTTCTTTGGATGAAGAAAACATCAGAAGATTTACAAATAAGATATGATAATCCCATTACTATTAATTGTGATAACACTAGTGCCATAAGTATCTCTAAAAATCCAATAATGCATTCTAAAACCAAACACACCCCAATTAAATACCATTTTCTAAGAGATCAGGTTACCCAAAAAGTGGCTAAAATAGTGTATGTAGACACCAAAGAACAAATTGCAGACATATTCACAAAACATTTTCCCATGAGTACTTTTGAAAATCTTCGATAGAAATTGGGAGTAATTCAAATCCCTCATTAAAAACCATAAAAATCATATCAAAAGAAAAGGGGCACATGGTCAGGGGGAGCATTGCCATAAGGGGGAGCGAAGAAAGATCTCCTCTACCATTGTTGTCAAAGGTGGAGGAAATTGATAAGCAACAGAAATAAAAGTATTTCAAAAAGAAAAGGTTGCCATCAATGCCAAAGGGGGAGAATGTTGGACACAGTGGTACGATATTGTTATTGATGTCAACAGGGTGCAAAAGAATCCAGGATAAACCCAAAGCTCAAAAGGAAGGACATTAATCAAAGCTCAAAAGGGAGAGAGCATTGCAGAAACGCTATCGAGATTGAAATCCTCACTGTAAAACTCCAAAATAATCAAGGAAGAATCATGTTCGTTGATATAATTCTCGGGAAAATCTTGGACCGTCAGATCGCGCAAAATACAAAGACAACACATAAGAAAATCATGTGAAGAATCATGGAAATCTAATCGTCCATTCAAATTTCAGAAGTAATCACAACCATCAGATCAGTTAGAACAATTGATCAAAGAAAAGTGGAAGGATAGCATAAGTTTCGGGACATTGGAGATAAGGTAGAGGAACGAACTCACGAAGTCACACCAGCCATTATATCAAGGAGGGACTTCGGATGAATTCTCGACCAACCGATCGAGTTTAGTGAAAGGACAGTGTAAGCCACAAATATCCTGGAGTCTCAGATTAAACGAACTATCATCAACCATTGATATGGAGTGAAAACATTGGAACCGTCAGATCACAGTAAAGGAAAGGAGATGGTCAACTCCGACACTGACCACTCCGACGAAAAGAAGCCAAGAACAGGTAATTCTACCCAAAGGTAGAAGCCCCAAAGTCACAAATTGTCGTCAACCGTTGATCTGGAGTTAAATATCGGAACCGTAAGATCATAGTAAAGGGAAGGAGATGGTCAACTTCGACGTTGACTACTCCGGTGAAAAGAAGCCAAGAACATGTAAGTTCACCTGAAGGTTGGAGCCTTGAATTTCTGAAGTGAATGAGGGCCATCAGATCTGGACAATGCATGGTGACCATTGGATAAGGATAGGAGGGTCCAATTGTGGTCAAATTTGGCACTAACCACTTCGGCGAAAAAGGGTTTAAAACATGTAATTTCACCCAAAGGTCGGAGCCTCAAAATTATGAAATGAATGAGGGTCGTTGGATTAAGAACTCAGGCAAAAAATAGACTGTCCAATAAAGAGTAATGATCCAAAGAATAAATACATATGACACATCAAGAGATCAATGTCAGCAAGACCACGTCAACAAGGACATGTGGCATAATCAGATGATGACAAGTGTCAAGGTCCAGTTGTCACTTTAGGTATACGTAAGTCATGAATATAGGTGACATGTGGTAGCCAATCAACTAGTTCCACATCAATAGTGACATCAGCAAACTACGTCACTCTGGGAGTATGTCCTTTAGTGATAAGCAGTTTCTCCTACCTGCAATTACACAAAGCGTCGGAGGGTGAAATCGCGAACTAATGTTGGTCGTCGATCTAATATCCTCTAGGTTCCCTCATGACCATTAGATCAAGTGTTGTGGAAGGTTAACCGACAACAAGAGGTCATCATCGTGTTATGACTTATTCGGTAGCTAAACCTTCGAAGGGATTGAACTAATTCATAGTTCGAGTAGCTCGAAGTCTTGGAGTCACGAATAGCTGAATATTTGAAGAGAAGGAGCTCCTTTGTGCCTAAGCCCACGGTCCTAGCTCCTAGACATGTGAAGGTTATTGAGCAAGGTAGTGTTGATAAGAACTCCAACGTAATTTTCTTTGGAATAATTAAAAGACTGCAAAGGGAGGAGTCCCGAAGCATCGAAGGGTGAAGTTTCGAAGTGAACGAGAACCATCCATCTCAATGTGCAAATAAAACATGATCGTAAATCTTGATAAGTGATTAAGAACTCAGTTGGCTTAGCTCTTAGCTATTGCCTGTGGTCGTAAGGAATAGAGGTCTTGAAGTGTTTTTGTGCGAAATTTAACACACAAAATAAGAATTTGATCTCAGTCAAGAAGGAACGTTGAACCAGATAAGGATCTGGACTTTGTCCTAATTTATCTTAAGTAATCCAATAATTGCAATGCATTAAAAAGATAAGATCTGATCAACTTAATTTGAGAATGAAATAAAGAGGGATGGGATCAAGTTAAAATTAAATCAATCCATTTATGTGATCAATTTATGAAAATCCCTCTCACTAAATCAAAAAACTTTCATGATAATGTATGAATAAATAATGGAAGAAAAACAAATGTTATCCTTGCTAACTTAAATGAAGAGGTGCAATGGTCCAAACAAAGGGACATAGTTCTTATCTCTCACACCAGTTGGAAGACTATATAAGCAAGAAAGAATGGTGAAGAAGAGGTGTTTATGTAGTCAATGTCAGAAGATCAAAATAGAAGTAGAGTCCAAGAAGAAGAACGGATGTTACTAACAGAGTGCGGAAAACATATCTACTACTACCATCACATAATCATACTTCCTTTGTGTCATAGGTAGTCCCAAAATAAAATTCATGATTACATCTTCCCATGGTATTTCAGGTACCGGAAATGGGATGTAAAGTCTTGTATTCCAACCTCTACCCTAATCTAATTGACAGACTCTACAACACCAAACAAGTTTCGTGACATCTTTGTTGATGTTGGGCCAAAAGTGTCATTCTTTCACCAATGCTATCCTTTTTTCCATTCCGCAATGTCCTCCTAAACCGCCATTGTGTAACTCTCTAATGAGGTTCAACTGTATTGAACTCTATCGAATACATAATTGTTGGTTCTTAAACAAGAATCCTTGTTGAATTTGGTACTCTAAGAATGGTGTTCGGCCCATACTCCATGGTTCTTTTCATGCCTTCCAAGCCACTGCAAATTCGGCATCCTCTTCATACAACCCTTTCACAAATTCCAAACTTACCACTGCAACTGACATGTTATTTAGCAATATCGTCCTCTGACTCAATGCATCATAAACCTTGTTTGATTTCCTTGACCTGTGTTTCAAAACAAACATGTAACTTTGCAAAAATTCTACCCATTTAGAATGTTTTTTATTCAATTTACCTTGGATATTAATGTACTACAGTGCCTTGTGGTCAGCAAACAAAACAAACTCCTTTAGAAGTAATCAATGCCACCACTTTTTCAAGGCTTGGATGATAGCATAAAATTATTGATCATAAACATAGTATTTCTTCCTCGCTTCATTCAAATTTTCACTTAAAAATGATATCGGTCTACCTTCTTGGCTCATAACTACTCCAATTGTTGTCCCACTTCCATCACAATCTACTTGAAATACCTTATTGAAATCTAGAAGTGTCAATACTAGTTGTTTTGTCACATTTTTTTTCAAATCTTCAAATGACTTTGTTGTTTTTGTTGTCCACTAAAATGTGCCTTTCTTCATGCATTAAGTAAGAGGCGCACAATTCTGATTGAAATTTAGAATGAACTTCCTATATAAACTCTCCATTCCATGGAAGTTATACATGTCAAAAGTGCATTTAGGTGTCTTCCAATCCAATATTTCTTTTACCTTCTCAGGATCCATCTTTAAACCTTCTTTGGAAACCACAAAACCCAATAATACAATCTCCTTTTGTAAAAATGTACACTTCTTCATATTTATTAGTGATGCCTTCGCTTTCAATCGTCGTAACACCTTCTTCACATACTTTAGAATTTCCTATTTTCTCTTGCTAAAAATTAGAATGTCATCTAAATATATGACAACAAATTTTCCCAAAAACGGTTTCAAAACTTCGTTCATCAGCCTCGTGAACGTGCTAGGTGCATTAGTTAAACTAAAGGGCATAACTAACCACTTGAACAACCCATATTTTGTCTTGAATGATGTCTTTCATTCATCATCTTCCCTTATCCATATCTGATGGTAACCACTCTTCAAATCAATCTTCGTGAAGTACTCAACGTCACTCAAACAGTCCATGAGATCACCCATTCTCGGTAAAGGAAACATGTACGTACTAGTAATTTTATTAATAGCCCATGAATATGTACACATATTCCACTCACCATTCCTTTTCAGTGTCAAAACTGTTGGTACTGCAAAAGGACTCAAACTTTCTCGAATTAACCCTTTGTCAAGTAACTCTTGTGCTTCTCTATTTACCTCTTCACTCTCTTCTGGAGTCATTCGGTAAGGTGATTTATTTGGAAAACTCGACCCTGGTATCAGGTCGATATGGTGTGATATGCTTCTCAATGGAGGTAATCCTGTTGGTGAATCATCTACTACAATTTCCTTAAATTATTTCAATAAGTGTTGAATCTCGACTGATATAAAATCCCTTTTTTTTTTGCAGGTATTGATCAAGCCTTTAGAACCATGCTCTCGGGACTTGTTTAAGACCATACAGGGCTTGTTTTAGCTTGCACACATAGTCCTGATTTTCTGTTAACATGAATCCTTCTGGTTGCTCAACATAGACTTCTTCTTCAAGTGTTCCATTGAGGAATGTTGATTTGACATCCATCTAATAGATTTTGAAATTTTTGAAGCATGCAAATGCTAGGAACATTCGAATGGCCTCAAGTCTTGTTTCTGGAGTGAAAGTCTCTTCAAAATCAATACCTTATACTTGGGAATATCCTTTGAAAACTAATATGGCTTTGTTCTTTATATTCTCCCCATTTTCATTTAGTTTGTTCTTGAAGATCCACTTGATTCCTACCACATTCTTGTCCTTGGGTCTTGGAACTAGTTCCCAAGTCTCATTCTTCTCTATTTGGCCTAGTTCTTCATTCATTGCTTTTATCCAATATTTAATTTTGCTAGATTCTTTAATCGACTTAGGTTCTATTAGGGATAACATTGTTTGTTCTGAGTCAAAAGCGAGTTTCCTTCTTGTTTCCGCTCCTGCGTTTTTATCTTCAATAATCTGACTTTCAGGATGATTATTTTGAACTCTTTTTTATGGATCTTTTGGTAAGGGCATTTCTTCATTGTCCTCTTCATCAGTGTATGGTTCAATTTCTTGTGTTTCATTATCATTGTCTTTGTGTTGAGATTCTACATCATCATATTCTTGTTGAGATTTTACATCATCATCTTCTTGTTGAGATTTTTTATCATTGTCTTTGGATATGCTCTTTTTTAGATCATCTATCTTTACATTGGCACTTTCCACTATATTTAGTAGTCTAAAATTATAACATTTGTATACTTTCTTATTAGATGAATACCCTAAAAATATTCCTTCATCAGATCTTGGATCAAAATTTCCTAAGTTATCTCAATCATTCTTAATGTAACATTTACTTCCAAAAGTTCTAAAGTGTTTTACAGATGTTGGCCTCCCAAACCATAGTTCATCAGGGGTTTTGTCATGGTTGGGTCTCAATTGAACTCTATTAAGTATGTGGAATGTTGTGTAGATTGCATCTCTCCAACATTTTTCTTGAAGCTTGGATTCATTTAGCATGGTTCTTATGACTTCTTGAAATGCTCTATTTTTCCTTTCTACCACTCCATTCTGTTCAGGAGTCCTGGGAGCTGAAAAATGTCTTTTGATACCATGATTTTCACAGAATTGAATGAACTCTTTAGAGGTGAATTCTCCTCCATTGTCTGATCTCAGACATTTAATTTTGAGATCTATTTTATTCTATACAAGGGCTTTGTATGTTTTAAACTTCTCAAAGGCTTCTGATTTTTCTTTTAGAAAGTATACCCAGGTCAATCTTGTGTAATCATCAACAATCAACATAAAATAATGTTCACCATAAGTGATTTTAGTTATGGTAGGTCCACATAGATCTGCGTGAATAAGTTCTAATGGTTTTGTTGTGGAAAATTCTTTTGTTTTGAACCCAACTCTTGTTTTCTTTCCTATTTGACAATGTTTACAAATAGAATCTGAAGGCTTAATCACTTTTGGCAGAACTCTAAATGCCTCTTTCTCATTGGATTTGATCAAGTTGTAAAATCTTAAATGTCCCAACCTTATATGCCATAGCCAACTTTTATATACTTGGCTTAAACAACTTTTTTCTTCTTCATCTATATTAAGGATGTACACATTGCTAGATGTTCTTGGTGCAACTACCACTAGCTTTCCAATGTCCTTTTTTCTGATCTCACATTTATGAGAATCAAAAGTAAGTATGTGACCATGATCACATGTTTTACTTACACTTAGGAGATTAGGTTTGATACTTTCTACCAGAAGTACATCTTCATCTTTGGTTTCATTATTTCCTAAACTAACAGTGTCTTTTCCCAGTATTTTGGCTGACATATTATCTCCAAAAGTCACTTTTCCTTTTTCTTTCTTGTTTAACTTGAGAAATTTGTTGTGATCTTCAGTCATGTGTTTGGAACATTCACTGTCTATATACCACTAACATCCTTGATTTCTCGGATATAAGGCTACATTGAACTCTGTTTTGTTTTTCTTCCATACTTTTTTATTATTGGGAATATTTATCTTTTTATCATATTTTGGAAATCTACATTCACTAGCTTTATGACCATGGTTGTTGCATTTGTAACATTAAACATTGTAATATTGTGAGGGAGAGAATGAGTTATAGTTTCTTTTTTTTTCATTATCCTTATTATTTCCATATCTTTGAACATTTCTTGGATTGTACTCTCTATAAGCTTTGCAGTGTATTGCATTATGTCCAATTTTTTTGCAGGAATAGAAATAACCAAGGAAGATATATTGATTTATGTTGGAAGGATTCCTTTTGATGATTCTATTCTTTTCGTTATATTTTTCATTAGTAGAAGGTGTAGATTTTTATTTATTTGGGATAGTTTCAAATGGTATTGTTTTTGTTTTGTTTTGTTTTGTTTTCTATTTATGGGTTTCTTAAGAACATCTGCATAGCTGATTTTTTTATTTTCTTGTTCTGTAGAGGGATCATATCCTAGTCATGTCTTATCATTTGATGATCTCTGACTACTAAGAATGTTATTCAATATTTTTTAGTTGTTTTCAAATTTAGACTCAATATCTTCTTTTTCTATTTTCCCTTCTAGTTGAACTATTTCATCCTCCAATATCTTACACATCTGTTGTTTTTAACTGAGTTATTTATTCAATATTTATTATTTTCTTTTGGTTTCTTGGAGTTGAGTTTTTAAATTAATAATCAATTGTTTCGACTCACTAATGGTTTTGGAAACTTCCTTCTCTCGTGATTTAGTAGCTTCTTCAATCTCTAGAAGCTCTTCCCTTAGTAACATGTTCTGTTTTTTTTTATTTTTCTTAGTTACTCAATTACACAAAGGAATTCTTCTTTGAAGTTCACTTCTTCTTCATCTTTCGAATGATTATCATCTTGATTTTTTATTCCCATAAATAGAATCTCTGGCTCTTCTTTATTTTCTTCCGATGAGCTACTGTCTTCTTGGGTAAATAATGTTTTATTTTTCTTGTAGAACTTATTTTTATCATTAGTTTTTCTTTTCTTCTGGTTTTTGAAGGTTCTTTCATCATAAATTTCCTCCTGCTTAGGATAGGTACATTTATTGACAAAGTGTCCAATTTTGCCACAGTTGAAACATATTAGAGGAATCTTTCCTTTGTATTTCCCAGTTCCTTTCTTAAGTTTCTTTATGAAGTTGGAAATTTCTTCATCATATATATCTGATAACTCATCATTGGTATTTTTCTCCTGCCTCATATTTGTTTTAGATGCTTTAAAGGTTGTTTCTCTTTTTTATGGTTTTTTGTTTCATGTTCTCATCTCATATGCTGTAAAAATTCCATGAAGCTAATCTATTTTGAGCTTGTCAAGTTATGGCCTATCTTCAATTGTAGAGATCTTGAAATCATATCTCATAGGTAATGACCTTAATATCTTTTGTACAATAGGTTTATCGGTAATTTCTTCTCCTGCTGCTCTGATTGAATTAACTACCTCATCTAACATATGAAAGTATTCAACAATGTTCTTTTCTTCTTTCATTTTCAAATTTTCAAACTAAGTTCTATAGGTTTGTAGTTTGGCTTCTTTGAATTTTCTATCTCCTTCATATACAACTTCCAATTTGTCCCAGATTTCCTTAGTTGAATTACAATGCATAACCTTCACACATATAGAATTTGTCAATCCTCCTAGAATGGCATTGACTGATCTTGAGTTGTCATTGCATCTTTTCTTTCCTGCAGTATCTGTGGGTGGATTGGTTGGTGCAGTGTAACCATCTACAAAATATTGCTAGACATCAAAACCAAGAACCAACAGAAGCTTTTCATTCTTATTTTCCAGAGAGCATAGCCACCTCCATTGAACAATGGTGTTTTGTTGGAAGACATTCTCTCTTGTTGATCCATTTCTTTCAAGATCTACCTTCCAGTTATTAGACTGTGTTGAAGGCACTTGCTCTGATACCAATTGTTGGAAATACTGAGAGAGGGGGTGAATCGGTATTACCATTTTTCAACAATTAGAAATTACTTTGATATTTTATTAATTACCACAATAGATCAATAATGGGCTTGTATTTAAAATCAATTATATAAATATAATTAACAATAATTACAAGGTTTTATAAAGAATAGTGAAGGACACCGATCCATTTTAGATCACCAACTCTAGGAGACACAAATCTCCTTCTTCAAGGAACCAACCCTAGGAAGCACCAACTCCCTTGTTTTAGGGCACCAACTTTAGGAAGCATCAACTCTCTTGTATTTAGGGCACCAACCCTAAGAAGCACCAACTCCCTTGTTTTAGGGCACCAACCCTAGGAAACACCAACTCCATTTTCCTTAGGGCATCAACCCTAGGAAGCACCAACTCTCTTATCTAGTAAAGGATATGAATCCTTCATTTCTCCTCCCTTCCACCCTCACTGCATTAGTATCATCAGTTCCTCTTCTTGAACTCTACTTCTATTTTGATCTTTTGATATTGACTATAGAGACACCTCTTCTACACCATTCTTTATTGCTTATATATTCTTCCAACTAGTGTGAGAATTGAAGCATTGTGTCCCTTTTTTTGGACCATTGCACCTCTTCATTTAAGTTAGCAATAATATCATTTTTTTTTCTTCCATTATTATTCATACATTATCGTGAGAGATTTTTTATTTAGTGAGAGGGATTTTCATAAATCGATCACAAAAATGGATCGATTTCATTTTAACTCGGTCTCGTCCCTCTTTATTTCATTCTCAAATTAAGTTGATCAGGTATTATTTTTTTAATGCATTGCAAGTATTGGATTAATTAATATAAACCAAAAGCAAATTGGTTGGCAGTGGCATTTGCAGTCTTTTAATTCTACTGGAGCAAATTCCATCAGAGTGCTTATCAACATTTCCCTGCTCAATAACCTTCACATGTTCAGTAGCTAGGATTGTGGGCTTATGCATAAAGGAGCTCCCACTCATTTGACTATTCGTGACTCTAGGACTTTGGGCTACTCAAACTATGAAGTAGTTCAATCCCTCTGAAGGTTTACCTACTGAATAAGTCATAACACAATGATCACAAATTGTTGTCAGTTAACCTTCCACTATGATTGATATAATGGTCATGAGAGAACCTGGAGGATCTTAGATAAACGACCAACATTAGTTTGCGACTTCGCCCTTCGGTGCTTCGGGTAGTTGCTGGTAGGAGAAACTGCTTATCCCCGAAGGACATACTCCTAGAGTGACGTAGATTGTTGATGTCACCACTGATGTGGCATTGGTTGAGTGGCTACCAGATGTCACCTAGATTTGTAACATACTTATACCTAAAGTTACAAATGGACCTTGACACTTGTCACCATCTGATTTTTCCACATGTCCTTGCTGATGTGGTCTTGTTGACATGGATCTCCGGACATGTCATATGTCTTTCTTATTTGGATCATTACTCTATATCGGACGGTCTAGTTTTCACCAGGGTTCTTAATCCAACGACCTTCATTCACTTCGGGACTTCGGGGCTCAGGAATTCAAGTTAACTTACATGTTTTAAATCATTTTTCTCTGAAGTGGTCAGTGACGAAGTTGACCACAATTGGACCCGCCTATCCTCATCCAACGATCACCGTGAATTGTCCAAATCTGATGACCCTCATTCACTTCAAAAATTTGGGGCTCTGACCTTCAGGTGAACTTGCATGTTCTTGGCTTCTTTTTGCTAGAGTGGTCAGTGTCGGAGTTAACCGTCTCCTTCCCTTTATTGTGATCTAATGATTCCAAAATTTCACTCCAGATCAATGGTTGACAGCAGTTATTTTAATCTGAGACTCCGATATATTTTTGGCTTACACTGTCCTTCCATTAAACTCAATTGGATGGTCAAGAATTCATCTCAATTCCCTCCTTGATCTAATGGCTAGCATGACTTCGTGAGTTTGTTTCTCTACCTTATCTCCAATGTCCCAAAACTTACACTATCATTCCACTTGGATTTGATCAGTGGTTCTAACTGATCTTATGGTTGCGATTACTTTCAAAATTTGAATGGACTATTAGATTTCCATGATTCTTCACACATGTTTCTTATGTGTAGGCTCTGGCTTCCGTGTGATCTGATAGTCCAAGATTTTCCCGAGAATTATATCAACGGACATGATTCTTCCTTGATTATTCTAGAGTTTTACTATGGGGATTTCAATCCTGATAGCGTTTCTGCAATGCTCTCTCCCTTCTGAGCTTTGATTAATTTCCTTCCTTCTGAGCTTTGGGTTTATACTGGATTCTTCTGCACCCTGTTGACATCAATGACAATATCGTACCACTGTGTCCAACATGTCTTTTGTCTACTCCTCTTCCATATGTCTCCAAAGTTCCAAACTTTGGATTTTCATGTAGTTTTTGTACTAAGTGCTCCATATGGAATTAGAATATACAAACTACTTTAGTGTGTGAAATTACTTCTACTTTGAGAAACCATTGTTTGATATGATTTTCATAATCCATAGCAAATTCAAGAAAATTTACACAAGAGGATTTTTCCACATAATTTGCATCTTCCACATTCTCTAAATACATCACCAGATAATACTTAATGATAGGGGCTTATATATCCACTACAATAACTGTGAGAGGTATAGTTTTGAGGGTGGAAATTTTGAAGGGTTTTAGTGCACTAAGTATCAAGCAGAACTATATCATATAATATACCAAATTGAAGCCATAAAAATCCTCTATATAATGGCATTGGTCTAGCTACAATTCAGGTGATCCGTCAAAATATACATGATCTACAATATTGACACTCATAATAATTAAAAAACMTATAAAAGCTTATCTTAAATCATCAATATMTTCACTTCTMGAACTTAAATTTGAATRTATTTTTTTTTAGACAAGAGGAACTCAGTTATGCAATTAGTTTYTTTAGAKTCTACACAAAATACTACAAGAATGGATATGTGTGTCACAACCCTATTTTTCCCTTTGAAAACTTGCAAAATAAAAGGAAACCAAATCTTCCTTTTTGACCCAAGAAAGAGCTCTAKCACCACTTGTTATGATCCTTAACCCTCATAATTGAATCACAAACAATATATCATAATGAATCAATGATTTATATTTTATTCAATATCAAAACCATTAATATAAGGCAACACMATATAGTGGCCCTTTTATGGAAGGATCAACTCATGTTCATTTTCCTCTTTRAGGAGGTAAATACTTGATGAGCTAAGCTCCAATACATTCTCCATAAGGAGGATTTCATCCTTATTGATATCTAAMTAGAAAACCCTAATAATAATCACCTCGTAACTATCAAGTGGATCTTCCTTAATGAGACCAAAATACATTTATTCATGATATCTAACTAGTGAGGCATATTTAATAATAACAAATGATGTGAACCCAATCCACTAACATTGAATGGACACCATAACTACACTATTCTAACTCTAAAGGGCCCTTGATGCAGGAGCATCTTTGGTTCTGGGCAATTCGCATCACCCACAAACATTTCAATTATGTACAAGTTAATTTAGGACAAATAAGGATGGTTGCAACTCTACTCGATAGCTTGTGTTGTTACTCGTTAAAATTGATAGTGTTGCAACTTGATGCAACTCCTATGCCACGAATCCATGCTATAGGATTGGTGTTGCAACTTGCTGCAACTCCTATGATGCAAAACCACGCTATAGGATTGGTGCCACAACTCGCTGCAACTCCTACGTTGCAACTCCACACTATAGAATTTGTACTGGAATTTGTATTCTACTACTCAACGTGATGATTCTAAATTCAGTCTATGCAACTCATGAAGATTAAATGCCAAGTGTAAATCATTGGTGAAGGAAGAGGAAACAAAATTGAATTGGAAAACATATAGATAGCGAACAATCATGACTATTCATCTTCCCAATGGAAGGGGAAACAAATCAACGAACATAACAACATAAAAAGAGGAGGAAGAAAGATGTCAATATTCATTCGAGCTAGAAGAAAGGAGGTTTCTCCCAGATCAATTTGAAGTGGTTGAGACAACTGCAAAGAAAGAGATCGAGAAAACACAGTGTAATATGAAAAAGAACAACACAATACATCAATTCTATTCTGGAGAGAAAAGATGTATTTCTTGATTACATTGTAATGAGGGGCATTCTGAAATCAATAATGAAAGCAAGGATTCACAACCTGTTTGTGTTCTTGTGGTTGTAATTAAATTCTTCTATATCAGTCTTAAAAAAGGTAATGAATTTTCTATTGCGTGTTCGAATATGAGTTTCATTGTGCATTATGAAATAAGAGCATAGCCATGTAGGTGTTAGAATTGCTACTGGTTTGTGAGTTGCATCAAGTGGTGTCAGAGCAGGTTTAGGTTCCTGAGTTGTGAGAGTATAGTGCTCGGAGGTAAGGCCTGTAAATTTTGGTCCAAGTAAGGGTTGTAAGAAAACTTGTAAGGATGCCACTACGAAGAGAAGGAGAAACATGAGGAGGTGCGAGAAATAGGGAACTAAAAGAATTAAGAATAAGAATAAAAGAGTTGGAGAATAGAAGAAATGGAGAAGATAAGTTAGATTCTGAATCTGAATAAGAGGTTGAAGTTGAACAACATGCTGAGAAAGGAGACCCAAAAATGTGTTTGATATCCTTCTTGAGTAACAGAGGTAGCACGAGGGTTGATGTTTCCTGCTATGATTGTAATTTGAAGGAAGAAACTCTTATAGATTGGATAGGAGAGCTCGAAAGATACTTTGAGTATGAGAATGTTCAAGATCCAAATTGTGTTCTTTTTTCCATTATGAAGTTGAAAGGACATGTTTCACTTTGGTGGGATATGGTATGGAAAGACAGAGTAGATCATAGATTAGAGAAGATTAAAATTTGGAAGAAGATGATTAGTAAAATCAAAGAGAAATTTTTACTTGTTGACTACCAGTAGAACTTGTATAAACAAGTACAAAATCTCAGGCAAAAAGAGACATATGTGCATGAACATATAGAAGAATTCTTCAAGTTGTCACTCAAGTCAAGGATAAAAGAACTAGAGTATCAGAGAGTGGAAATATAAACTGAAGTACCAAATTTAGGATGAGATGAGTACACATTGCTTTCGAAATGTAGACAAATCCTACCAGGTTCCTTTGAAGGTGGAAGAAAATATTGACAGAAGAATACGACAGAAGTTCCAGGGAAAAGGACCTAGAGGCAGAGGAAAAGAAAGTGATACTAAAGACAATGAGAAGGAGGATGAGGTCACCAATAGTAAACATGCAAGAGGAGGAAGAAGTGCTAGTAGAGGCAGATGTTTTGGCCACGGTAAGTATGTAATTACATGTTATAATTGTGGAGTAGAATAAAGCATCGGAATGTCCAGAGAGGAAGAACACAACAAGAAGAAATGAAGCTAGGACATAAGTCACCCAAGCAGATGAGGAAACAACTGTTGGTGGGAATGTGTAAGTACTCCAACAAGAACACGGAGAAAACCTTATGTTGAGAAGAGTATTACTCAGGCCTGAGATGAAAGAAGAAACATAACCTGAACAAAGAAAGAGAGTGTTCAAGACTAAATGTAAAATTCACGATAAGTGTTGTCATATAGTCATAGATGGCGAGAGTAAAAAACATTTGGTATCCAATGAAGTAATGGGGAATTTGAAGTTGAAAGGAATTCCACATCCCCATCTATATCGATTTTCATGGTTTCAAAAGGGACAACATGTGACTGTGACTGAATAATGTTTATTGAGTTTCGAGATTGGAAGTTTCAACAAACAATTTTTATGCGACTTGATAGAGATGGATGCATGTCATGTATTGCTTGGGATACCGTGGATGTTTGACAGTAAGGTATACCATGATGGTAGAGATAATTCATATGAATTTTTCAAGGATGGCCGATGTTATAAGTTGGTACCAATGTCATAAAAGAATATGGACAGTAACAACAACAAGGGGATGGACAACATTAACAATGAAGTCATGAACGAAAACAAAAATAAGAATATGCATGGAAACAACAGTAGAATCATGTTATGTTTTGCTAAGGAGTTTCTAAGAGAGAAGAAACATAATGGTTGTTGTTTGGCTATAATGCCAAAAATGATTCAGGAGACAGAGCTCCCAATGCATGTCGATGACAATGCATTGGAAATCCACTCTTCCCATTTTTCTTACACAAGCATCCATGGCTTATCATCTTCATCAAAATTCAATTTAATTGAAAATGACCCATTTAATTGAACTTGACCCACTTAATCAAGCTTGTTCTCAAATATTGATGAAAGTTCAAATTTTCCAAAATATTATTTCCAACAAAAACCATATTTTCTAAAATATTGTGCTTATAATTTAGATCAATTCTTATGAAATATGATTTTTGAAGATTAAGATTAATTATTCCAAAATATTATTTTTGATGATTTTTGAAGATTAATATTAATTATTCCAAAATATTATTCTTATGCCATCTTTTTCTCTCTCTTTCTTCTTTGTGGGAGTGTTCCCACCCAAATTTTACTTGATGATAAAAACACTTATACATAAGGTACAACTCAAGGGACAATTTTTAGGAAATTCATCATTGTCACCTCAGTAATTGTTAGCACTCAATTTTTCCAATTTTGAGAGCGTCTTTAGCATGTTTATGTTGAAATTATCAAAATCCCTTTGAGTGTTTGCCAATGTCCAAACCTCAAATTCTCCAATCTGTCTTGACAAGTTCCTTTTGATCACTTTTGCCCAGAAATCCTTTGACTTTGCCCTCTTGACCTGCAATAAAAAAATAAATTGGTAAACCCTGGTCTATGCTTGGTGGATTTTCAAATATAAAATATATTTATTTGTTTTTTATATTTTTTAAATCTCATATTATCATAAATGAGTGGTGTGTGTTTTAAAATGCCTAAGTCGCACTACAAATAAAATCTATTGCATATACTTAAGTCTAGAATCTCTAGAGTCAAGCTATAGGCCCAAGTTATCAATATACCAAACTCCTTTATGCCTAAGTCTACAGGCCTCTCAAGTTTTATGGATTTTAACAAAATTTTAGGGGACCCACATGCCCAATTCTCAAGTCAACACACAAATCCAAGCACAAGTGCCAAGCCTGATTCCTTTCCACTTGTATCATCAAATATGCTATGCGAGAATTTGTGTATATAAAGACAACGATCTCTAATTTCCCGAGACATATGGGATATGTTCCCTGAGTCATTTTTTAAAATGGAATGCAAGTTTCCAGGTGCCAAGTGATTATGCAGGTGTCGAAAAGCTAAATGTAGCTACGATGTATACAATGATGTTCCCAATATTCTCGCATATTCCACTGTTTACAAGCATGGATGTGCAAAGGGGGTGCGTTGCAGAACTTGCAGAAGAGCTACATGGGCACTGCCAAATCTCCTGGGTGCTACGTTTTTTTCCTGGGCAATGCGTTTTTTTCCTGGGAGCTGCGTTTTCTCCTGGGCACTGTAAATTTCTTGGGCACTACCTACTCCCCTGGACGCTATGTATTTCATAGTGCACTACCAAATTTCTAGCAGTCACTACCTAATATTTGACAGAGGCCGAATTCTATGCATAGATACACCAGAATGGAGCTACCTATTGGCACCTAGAATCAAAGAGTTCGAATTCATTACTCTTTAGGTGGATGATGATGTGGAGAATGGTTGAGATAGTAGTTGGAAGAATGATAAAAACTTACCACTTCTATAGGACACTTGGCATGCAAGAGGAGGCATGTCAATGAAGATCAAGGGAGGAAATGTCATTTAAATATTGTTGGATCTGTTACTAGCACGTTTCCTTTTTTATAGTAGTTTGTTAAATAATTGTTAGCATAGGTGTTAGAAGGATAGATGTTGTTGAAGAATCCAATGTGAGGAAGGGCCAGCACACACCTCCAACTGTTGCCTTTCCTTTTTATTATAAATCCATGTTCCAAACGTAGGGAGAGGTGCGGATGGTTGAGCAAGGCTCCCCAGATTGTAATATTTTTTTTTGATGAAGTGATTGTGATCTAACTGTGTATTGGACTTAAGACTTTTTGACTAATATAAATCAACTTCTATTTCATCCTATATGCTTCTAATGCTAAATGTTCATGTCTTGAATGCTTCACATGGATAACTATGATAATGTTATGGTGGATGTTTGATCATTATATTGTCATGGTGTTTATTTAGTTTCTTAGTTTCTAATTTCAAGAAGATCTTGTTTGAAGAAACTTTCTTCCTTGGGCTCTCGTAGACCTTATGTTTGCAGTATCCTTTACATTCCTCTCACTCAAGTATTCCCTCTATCCACATTTACTCCCAAACTACTGGTTGAAGTTAGTCAAGACCTTATTTGCAGGTACATGTTAGCCCTGTTTTTGAGTTAGGATATTATCATTTCGAGTCTTTTCCATTTGACCCTTTAAAATACTCATACATTCACATATAATCTTTTGATGTTACCAAGCTCATCTGATTACAATCTAGGGTGACTTTTGGAGTGATAACAGTAACATATCCTCTTCACTTTAGGTTGAATTTCCTCCAACTCAAAGGGGTATCCCTAGTAGGATTACTAAGGCCAAGAAATGAGGAACAAGGTGAAGTGAGAGTAGCCTTAGTAAAACAATGATTTAGGGATTTTAGGGTTTTAAAATAGGTGATGGAAGGAAGTAGATATTAATTCTAAATCCAACAAGGGCAATGAAGTCAAGGTGAATCAAATGGATTATGAGGTCAAGAAGAAACCCTCTTAAGAATAATTTTATTTCTTCAAAGGATTAGGGAAACATATTATAACCCAATGGAAGAATATGATGAAAATCAAGGTTCAACAAGAAGGGATCCTCACCAGAATAACCTACACCAACAATATAGTATGATTTGATGAATTAACTTAATTCTTGTTGCTAGGGATCCAAAGTAAAAACATAGCAAGGCACCAAATAATCAACAAAGGAAGAAGGAAGGAATTACCCTAGAATGTGTAGATGATCAACAAATCACCTCAAAGTGTGCAAGTCAACCCTCCTATGTCTCCTCCAATTGTAAGTGTGTGACTCTCCAAGGTAAAAAGGATAATAAATCATGAGTAAAACCCTTAAAAAATAGGTAACCCCTCCAAATAAAATTCAAAAGGCCAAGTGTGAAGTCTTCAATATGTAGCAATCCTCCTCAATTCATGTAAATCATCCCCTCAAGTCATGGGAGGGTCAAATAAACCCAAATGTGCCAAATACAAGCCCTCATGAGTGAGAAATGCATCCTCCAAGGTGAGCATCCCCTCAAAATATATGACACATGCCTCAAAATGTGAAAACAAAGTAAGAGATCCAAAAACTAGAATGTGGTGTGGCATGAGATGTATGGGTACATGAAAAATAGCTCCAAATTGTTTTGATAAATGCCTTGGGAACCATGAACTACCTCGAGATACATGAATTTCCTTGGGAGCTGTGAAGATTCCCAAAAACATAAAATAATGGAATGCCATGCTCAAACCTTCTAGCTCATCATGACACATGAAACCAAGTAAGTGCCCCAAATGTCCAAGACTAAAAAATACAAGGGATAGTGAAGAAATTCATTAGGAGTACCCTTATGCCAAAATAAGGGGTAATTCATGCTCCAACTTAGGGATGTATACTCTTCTTGGGAGTGAATGATAACATTAGAATATCATCATGTACATATGAGAAATACCTCCACATCAACAAAAACACCACCATTACATCAAAGTCTGGATTTTGCAAATAAGGCACAAGCCATCAATTCCTATGACACATGAAATCAAGTCTAATATCAAAAAAGGTTATTCAAGATGCGTTAATACTCAAAGAAGCTTGTTTATTTCTTGTCCTACCATAACATATGCAAGATCAGGGTACAAGGTGAAATCAGTGAGCCAAAGCAACCACCTTAGCACCTAATTTGCATAATGTCTTGTGCCTCTATGTTTGGTCGACATTCAAAAAAGGGCACATTAACATTTGAATGATTGAAGGCTAGAATGTGTGTCACTCTTTGGTTGGTCATGGGAATGGGTAACTACAAATCAAACATATGTTCCATAATATGCATAGGTGAACACAAGTTGTTGTATGATTCCTCTATGCATTTCTAGATAGGGATTTTATCATTAAGTACAATTTTGGTGGTAATAGGGAGAAATCATAAATATTTCCAAGTCATATAGGACTACTCTTAGCATATCTAACTTAGGATGGTTGTCAAAACATTTCCATATATTTTCACTCCTACCATATCATTAAGCATTAGCCTACATCTCTTCATTGGAAGGAAATGCACTCTTATCTTTATTTTTCATAAACTTTGAGAATTCACTTATTTTTTAGGTTATGTCCCATGGAATGTTCCATCAAATTTGAGCTTGACAAACTGTATTCAAATAAAAACCCTTTAGTGTTAATATGGAACAAAATATTAATACTTAGTTTCACTGAAAAATGCATACACAATGTAATTTGTCTTCTACACCCTTATTCAATCAAGGGATATTGAATAATATTCACTTGATGTAATGTGAATTTTACAAAATACGCACCATATAGATGTATATATATGTATTTTGGAACTATGCATTGTGTCCATGTAGTGTTCCATATTTTGAATACTATAGACATTAAGTCAATTCCATGTTTGACAAACTTTGATTGAATCCATTTTTCATACACATGACCATTAGGAATTATGAAGAAATAAATATTGAATGAATTTCAATGAAACAATTTATGTTGAAATAAGTTAGATTATGCAAATGATACCCATTGACATGTTATTTCAAAATTCTCTCTATGAAATAATTAGTAAGATGAAAAATGTGTAATCCCTATGATGTTTGATGAAACTAATGCTTAATTTACTAATTCCAGATAAGAAATGATTGCAAAATGAATTGTTTCAAAGAATGTGGCAGAAGGCCAATTGAAACAATTGGGCATTGATACCAATACCTAAGAATAAGAAACAATTTCAAATCCACCTTCCTCATTCAATTTTCCATACTAATATCATCATTATCCATTTTCATGAGCATCCAAATCTACTTATTTTAATTCACTTTCTAAGAAAAAATCATACCCTGCTCTTGAGAACTTAACACACCCTAAAAAAATTATGAATTTTTC
>JZKD02S1773024.1:8180-26076 GCA_000966675.3 Picea glauca | reverse complement strand
GAGCTAAAATTAGAAGTCAACAACGAATTAGGGTTTTGTTCAACTATAAGAGAAGGTTCAACAACCTAATTCATCATTATGTATATTTTGACGTGTCATTGAGGAGAGAGGCGCACCTCAGGAGAGATAGTTCAGTGGTTTCCAGGAGGAAGACACCAGTTGGTTGATTTTGATGTTGAGAGCCCCACCCCAGTCACCGGGAAGTTCACACAGGTTTCCCATCATTCTTCAGCAGCAGCTACACAGATTTCAACAGCAAGGGCACACTTATTCAGGGTGAGGACGTAACTTCTAAGGAGGTTTAGTGGATCGGCTTGTCCCTTTCAGGGAGAGTTCAGAGATTCCCCTCCAACCCAATTGAGAGGAAGGCAAGGCACATATTTTTCCTAGTTCCTCGTCAGATTCCGGCAGAGGAATCATCTAGAGCGCACTTTTCAGACATTGGGAGTGTGGCACTTGGGGAGGACACATTCGGGGTTCCCGAGCGATCATCAGCTCAAATCCGGGGAAATCCTTCCGACCCATTTCATAGTAGACTTGGGCGATCATTTTGAGACACACATCAGTCGATTCTGATGGTGGAATCACTAGGGCACATTTTTCCAGAGCAGAGGGAGGGAATTTCCCCCAGGGGGATCCATTTGGGGACCAGATACACCAGTTGAGGTCTGGACAATCAGCATGATTGTGAGGCAGAGCAGGGCACATTGTTTGAAACAATTTCCAGGCATTTTCGAAAGGTATAGCCACCAGGGAAAACTTTCCATACTTGCAGTGGTTATCATATGAGCTAGCATATCCACAACAGTTCTTCATCTCATCCATTGCATTCCACAACATTGTTCGGGTATCGGGTATTATTGTTTTAGTTTCCTTTGTATTCCGGCTAAGATCCTTTTGTCATTTTTATTTATTTATTTGCACTGGGGGAATCGGCAATGGGCGGTTCTCGTACTCGCGTGACATGGGGTCGATCCCCATCAGCTACCACTATAACCCCATGTGCAACCACTCAACCCACAAGAATGGCGCACAACTAAATTTGGGTGAGAATCGAACATGAGACCTCATTTTACAAATTTCCTTCCATTTACACGGCACTTGCAAATCCGTCTACACCTGTGCGGGCATATCCTTTTGTCATTGATCTAGCCAAGTGATTCATTTTATTCATCCGCATTCAACATCTGTACTCCACAAAGATTTCATAATATAATCTTTGTAGTCTTTTGTCACCATTATTATTTGAATGCTCATTTATATGTTGTAAACAATTAATCCTACACACACATTAGCAAAGTTTCTTAGACTAGCCAAGTCAGGAACATTACACTTGACCACTGGCACCACTTTTGTTTTAGTTAAAACTATGACCTAATTGAAACTGTGGCCATGACCACTAGCCGCACCGCAAATAAACACTGAAAATTGACTCATAAATATTAAATTGTTATAACTTGATAATTTATTTATCAATTATATTTTTTTAAATAATTTCCATCGAGAAAATAGTTAAATAGTAAAAAAAATACCCCTAAACAAATTCTTTAATTTAAGGAAAACAAACAAATTTTCTTTTAGAAATAAAGAAAAAAATACATTTTTTTTGTTGAAAAATAATGCAAATTATGATTTTTTAATAAAAAAATTAAAAAAATAAACTTAAAAATAATAATAATAATAATTTTGTTGGGATTAAAAATTATACTTAAAACATAAAATTTAAAGAAAAAAATAAATAAAAAATACCAAAAAAAAAATAAAAAATACAAAATTTAAAAAAAAAAAAATTGAAAATAAATACCCTAAAAGACAAAGTTAAGAAAAAATTACATTTAAAAAAATCCTAAAATACTTTATATATATATAATCGAGTTGTTTGGGTCGTGTGGGTGTCAGGAGGTGGTACCTGACATCACCCCAACACTTGTAGGACAAGATTTGGCCCCCAGTAGAGAGGGTCTTGGCCTACGAAGGCTGGGAAGATGCTCATCACTGCCTAATGTCGAGAAACGATAATGAGCAGTGATATCGGGCATCACCCATGTCCAAAAATTTAATTAAAATTAAAATTTAAGATTTTATTTTAATTTTTCAATTTTAATTTTAAGGTTCAAAATTTTATTTAATTAAAATTTAAAATTTTTAAGTTTATTTTATTTTTAGAATTTTAAATTAAATTTTAAAATTTGGTTTGGTCCTTTTATTTTTAATTTAATTATTTTTTAGGTGTTTAATTTTTTATCATTTACTTTAATTTTATGTTTTTATTTTTTTAAATGTTTTTATATAATATTTTTTTTTAATTGTATTTTAGTTTTTTTTAAATGTAATTTTTTTATTTTAATTTTTTTTAAGATTGTATTTTATTTTATTTTATTTTTTAATTTGTCTTTTAGTATTTTTTTCAGTTTTTAAATTTTGTATTTTTTTTTTTTTTTAAATTATGTGTTTTAAGTATCATTTTTAATTCTCTAAAAAAAAATTTAAAGATCATTTTTAAAACATTTTATTAATTTGCATTATTTTTCAAAACATATTATTTCTTTTTTCTTTATTTATGAAATTTTTTTTATTTTTTTTCTTTAAATTACAGAATTTGTTTAAGGGTATTTTTTTTTCTATTTAATTATTTTCTTAATGGAAATTATTAAAATTTTTCTATTTAATTATTTTCTTAATGGAAATTATTAAAATAATAAACTTAATTGATAAATAAATTCAAGTTGTGAAACTTTTATATTTAGTAGTCAATTTTCAGTGTTTTATTTGTGGTGATGGCAGTGGTCAAGGCCACAGTTTCAATTAGGTCATAATTTTAACTCGAAAAAAAAAAAGTGGTGCCAGTAGTCAAGGCCACAGTGTCAATTAGGTCATAGTTTTAACTCAAAAAAAAAGTGGTGCCAGTGGTCAAGGTCATAGTTTCAATTAGGTCATAGTTTTAACTCAAAAAAAAAAAGTAGTGTCAGTGGTGAAGGTCACAGTTTCAATTAGGTCATAGTTTTAACTCAAAAAAAAAGTGATGTTACTAGTAGCATCACTTTTTGATTCAAGGGTCAATTTCAAGGTTCTGTAAGGGTTCTCTTTGTAATGTCCAGGGCATGGTCTCAAATAAGTCACAATTTTAACCACCTCCAAAAAAAAGGGTATTACCGGTAGCACCAGTTTTTGAAACAGGGTGTAAAAATGTGTCCTTTAAAAAAATGAGAACTACGGAGAGTTCTCGTTAAGTTGGTAACATTTTAAAACAAAAAGTATCAGAAAAATAAGAAAAACAAAAAATTTCAAAAAAATACAAAGTCCCCACAAAACCACTAACTAGAGCACCATCACTACCCACCAAAAAATTCATAAAACCATCCACTACTAACTTGATTACATGTGCTAAAAAGGAAAAAGGAAAACAGGTTGTTGCAGCAAGTACTAAGCAGACACAAACATAGGAAATTGTTGAACAACCTAAAGATTCATAAGACAAGCTAGAAGATTGGAACAAACAATTTTAGGTATTTTGAGGAAGAGGAATGGCAGACATTAAATCTCATGCAGAAGGAGGTGGCCTAAGAAGAGCACTAAATGGTAGAGGATTAGGGGATGGATATGAAGGAATACTAGAAATAATGGAACAATTAAGAGCATGAAAAGAAAGAGAAAGGCGAAGAAGGGTAAATGAAGAAGAGAACGAGGAAATCCAGAGAGGGAAGAAATAAAACATAGAGTAGAAGGTGAAGCAGAGGGAGAAGAAGAAAGTGAAGTCACTTTTGGATTTCTTATTATAGATGTACCTACAACTCTTGGAAACAAGGTAAAAATAAAAAATATCCCTCCCTCAATTCTTCCAAACTTTTATGGTTCACCTACTGAAGATCTTGATGCCTTCTTATTTGAATTTGACATCTTATGTAGAAATTATGGTTATATAGATGATGCACATAAACTTCATTTGTTTCCTGCAACTTTAAAAGGGAATGCACTAGAATGGTTTATGGGATTAGGAGAAAAGTTGATTGCATACTTGGAGACTTTTATGGTTCACCTACTGAAGATCTTGATGCCTTCTTATTTGAATTTGACATCTTATGTAGAAATTATGGTTATATAGATGATGCACATAAACTTCATTTGTTTCCTGCAACTTTAAAAGGGAATGCACTAGAATGGTTTATGGGATTAGGAGAAAAGTTGATTGCATACTTGGAGACTTTTATGGTTCACCTACTGAAGATCTTGATGCCTTCTTATTTGAATTTGACATCTTATGTAGAAATTATGGTTATATAGATGATGCACATAAACTTCATTTGTTTCCTGCAACTTTAAAAGGGAGTGCACTAAAATGGTTTATGGGATTAGGAGAAAAGTTGATTGCATACTGGGAGACTATGAGAAGGATTTTCCTTAAGAAATACCAAGCATACTCCAGACCCTGAAATTATAAAGAAGACATTTTTAGCATGTCTCAACAAGAGGATGAGAGTCTAGAAGATTACTTGGAAAGATTTTTGTATAATCTACAAAAATCAAAACATAGTACCATAAACCCTGATCTTACCTGTATTATATTTTTGAAGGGACTTCTAGATGAATACATAGATGTGTTGAATTTAATGGGTTATGGGGTATCTCTCCTTTACCATTTGAGCATATCTGTGAGATGTGCAAAAAATACTCTAGAGGGAAAGCTAAGTAGGAAAAATTCAAAGGGATGCTCTTTCCAAAGTGACAAAAATGACAAAAACTGCAATAGGGAGTATTATTAAAGAAAAAATTAGTAATTTACTAGAAAATTTCAAGACTAAACTTATGGATACATTGTCTTCATAGTTTGATGTTTTTAACACTAAGAAAATATAGGAATAATAAAATGCATCTTTAGCAATTTTTTGTCCTGATTGTAGAAAAAGGCATCCAAAGAATAAATGTCTACTAAAGAGTATCCAAATTTATCGTATTTGTGTAGAAAAACATGCAATGAAGGATTGTCCCGCATTGCAAGGATTGAAAGCAATGTATCAAGCAAATATTGAAGCATCAAAAACTCTTTATAACATTGCACCTACGAGACCCTAGAAACCACGAGCGGGTATGTTTCAAGACCCTTCTCAACATTTTTTTTCCTTTCCTACTAAAAATCTTTCACAGACCCCTTGGAATGCTCCCATGCCTTGGCAGTCATGGCCTTATGAACAAAATTTCAATCAACCTTATCAAAAAAATTGGAAAACCAACAATCCCAATTTTCAACAACACGCTTATTCACAACCATCTTATCCATATCACTCTTATCGGAAACAATTTTATTTTCAACAAAAACCATTTCCATAATATACAGCACATGTACAACAACCATTTCCATCAATTCCACCACTGCCATAATTAACTTAATATCAACCTATACAACTTCCTTCAACCCAACAACCACCACGACCTATGACGATTCCTTCTCAGAATGTAGCAAATCCGAATAATAAAAAGGACAAAAAAATCTACAACGTTGAAGTGAATACGTTTCCCACCTATGTTATCACTCCTGTAGTATTACACGAATCTCTTGCACAATTACAGGAATTTTCTACACCATTATAGGAAATCAATTTACAGTTAGGAAAAGTAGTAAAACCAAAATCACCAATAATGACCGACGAAGAAGTAGAGGAAAATACATCACATCATGATAAGGCAACGATTAAATATTCAGTCGATCATCAGAAAAAACATCAAGAACCAAAACCTGCACCTTTTCCTGAGAGATTATTTATAGAAAAACTAGATATTTTACATGGTCTTGATATCTTGGAAGAATTAAAAAATATAATATTTGTTAAATAATACATGTAAGTACCTTGAAACTTAATCTCATTCACTTTCATTACTAAATTATTCTTTTAAAAAAGGTTGATGTATCAAAGTGTGAAAACTTTGAAGGTATATATATTCCATGTTAGAACCTAAACAAGAAAGTATTATTTCAACTATCAATATAAATACACTTTAATTCATTATTGTCAAACATTATTCTTATTTTGATGAAATAATGGTGAAATTAATTAATGTCTTGAATGCAGGCAATATTAAGCACTTAGAACATGTTTTATGGAAGCAAGGCAATCCACTGTGCAAATAATGAGAGGTCGAATTCAAGAAAAACATTGAACATGAAACTATCAAAGTAATGCAAGATCACAATGAAGTATCGTTTATAGATACAACGCCAAATCAAGGATAAAGTGATGTGGACCCACTACCCCTATAACAATTTTCTTATAGTCTTAAAAGACTCAAAACATGATCCCTTGTAGGGATTTGGAGTAGAGTGTTGGACTATGATTGTTGTTAGACCAAAACCCGCGGGCATTAATCTCTGCCACAATCATCATAGTTAGGATCCATTAGAGGGGGTTAACCCATGTCACGAAACTCGCGGGAAGCATTGAACCCAATGTCCAACAATCTCCCCCCCAGTGCGTGTCGGGCGATTTTCGAACTTAAGACTTGTTGCTCTGACACGATTTGTTGGACTACGATTGTCGTTAGACCAAAACTCGCAGACCTTAATCTTTGCCACAATCATCAGAGTTAGGATCCATGAGAGGGGGTTAACCCATGTTGTGGAACTCACGGGAAGCATTGAACACAATATCCAACAATAAAACCCACATGTGTTAATATCTACCACAATCGTCAGAGTTAGGATCCATGAGAGGGGGTTAACCCATGTCATGAAACTCGTGGGAAGCATTGAACCCAATGTCCAACATAGAGCCAAGAAAAATAACTATACAAAGAAAAATGAAACTCTACTCAAGGGTATCTTATTGATTCACCCTCCTTCTAGTGCTAATTTTGTTGATAGGGAAAATTTCCCAGCATAAACAACAAGGGTTATCCTTGGAAGAGAGGCCCAATTAGACTCTCTCTCATTTTATGTAGGAAAACCCATTCAAATTCTAGCACGACAACCATTACTATTTAGGGTTTTATCGATTGTGGCCTAGTCCATTATTTAGGATTTTTAAATGAAATAAATGGAAATGCAACTAACTAATATGATAATGCAAATGTTGACATCTAAACTAATTAAAGTAGAAAATGTATATATAAGAGAACAAAAATAAACACAATCAATAATAAGGAATCGGTTCATTGTGCTAAAGATTACATTAACTCTAGGGTAACTAACAACCAACTAAGAATAGTCTACAACTAAAAATATAGCCTATAGCCTCGTATCCCATCTAACCTATTTGAAAAAAACTAGGAGGACATAGAACTGATTAGAGTAAATGTAAGATACTAATCTAGAAATAGTTCACAAAATATTCTTACATAAACCTCAAATTACAAACAAGAAGTTGAGGATATCCTACAAACATAGTTGAAAGTAACATTTTGATACCTAAACCAACAAAAATACTAAAAAAGAGATGGTAAGATCAAATACCAAATGATGAGAATAATCTACAACAAATAATTACTCATTCTTACAGCCTTCTAATGCACCAATAAATAGCAATAATAGTCTATGTCAAAGCACAACAAAAATCTCCATTAGTAATTTCAGCCAAATAATCCTTACATGGAATGAATATACCTTCAAAGTTTTCACACTTCTATACATCAACCTCTTTTTAAAGAATAATTTAGTCATGAAAGTGAATGAGATTAAGTTTTAGGGTACTTAACTATATTGTTTAACAAATATCAGAAGATTACTGAAAGTGTTGAGCTTACTTCGCAATGAAAATACATAATCCACTAAACTCTATAATTTACTTTTTCTCAAAGAAGGCCAAACACTACTATTCACTCTATTATTACAACACTTGTCAAATAATATTTGCCTATAAAGACAAACATTGCATATTAGGTTGTTTAAATAGAGTTGAATTCAAATTTCGGTGATGATGAGTTTTCTGAACAAAAGATTGAGGAAGATTCGAAGCAATAAGATCTCATTCATGTCGGATAAGATTGTTCAACTACCTAAATAGTGAAGCATTAATTGCAAATCAATACAATTCAATGATTATTAGGTGAGAATTTTACTCCCAGTAGATGCCAAACTTAACTTTTAACTCCGTGGAAATTGCAAAAGGTCAAGCGAAAGATTATCTTATTGGAGATAGAAAATTCTTTAAGCATAAGGAAAAGTAAAATACTAACTCCATGGAAAGTTTGAGGATAACCCTGATGCTCTTTATTAATTGCAGGAAACAAATGAGTTTCATTGACGCACTTCAAACACTTTTCAGAACGACTTTCCAAGTTTTAGTTGTGATCAAAGTACGCTTCTTCTCCAATCATTGAAGCATATTTTCCACTTTTTATTTTAGCAAAGCACACTCTTAACTTTCAACGAAGTTAGAATTTCACTTTTAGCATAGTTACAATTTTTCCACTCTAATCAAAACGAAAGTTTAACTCCGCGAAACATTTCTAGAGGATTATTTCAACTTTCCAATAAATCAAAGTGTGTGCACTCCTCCAAAAACTAAAAGCAATTGAGAAACACTTGTAACTTAGGACAATATACTTTAGAAAAGAGGAGGGTATGCCATTAAATTCAATGTGATATTTTGAAGTGAGGTATCTTGATTTTAAGTTCGTTTAATTTAATACTTAGGAAAGGAGTACATTAAAAAGAGGAAAAACTCAATTATTTTTTTCATCGAAATTCTTCTCAAACCCAGTAGAAATTTTATTGGAAATGAGAGTTCCATTTGATTGCTGGGAACTTTGCCCATAGGAATTTTAGCCCATTTTAAAAAGAGTTGTATCGTTGGAATTTCAAAAAAATGAATGAATCAAGGTGGAACTTTGCATTTCAAAATAATAATAACAACAACAACATCTCGCCATGATGTTGATAATAATAATAATAATGAACTCATCGGAAAGGTTGAGTTTGTCAACTTTTTAACTCACTCCCTTAGGAAATGTCACATGTGCCTTAAGAGTCTTGAAAGTATATTGAATGTTAATTGTATTTTTTGGTTCATAAAAGCTGAAGAATCTATTGCAAAACCAACATATAGCAATCAATGAGATGTAAATATGAAAGTTCAACACTAGGGTATTTTTTATAGATTCAAATGTTATACCTAAGTATAGTATTCTAGGAGGGTTGAATATCTAGGATTTACTCTTAATCCTAATTTCTATGGAAAGGCAGATTGGTACTAGGTGTTGTCTAAAATTGAAAAATGCATCTCTTTTTGGTGCAATAGGCGGCTCTCAAAAGGAGGTAGATTGGTATCATAAAGTCAGTGTTGGAAGCTATTCCAGTATACTATCACACCCTAGCTCATATACCCAAAGGTATTCTTGAAAAAATCATAAATTTTTGTTTTAATTTTATGTGGCAAGGGAGCAATGATTACAAAGGGAATCATCTAGTCAAGTGGCAAAGGATTGTAGCTCCAAAAGCCTTGAAAGGCTAGCGGTTGAAGAACATACATTTATTTGGTAAATGTTTGACAACAAAATAATTATGGAATGTCATCACAAAGGAGAGCCTATGGAAAATGATTCTTATACATAAATACATTGCTCCAAGAACTCTCTTGGACTAGATTAGAAAGAAAAGGAAGAGTATAGTGAATGTATCCAACCAATGGAAGGAAATGACACTAGCCTTCCTAGTCATAGGTTCTTATTTGGCATGGAGAGTGGGAGATAGATCCCAAGTAAGAGTAGGGGAAGATGTAATAATGGAGTGTGGTAGAGACATATTCCTTATTGATGAAATCATACATCACCTGCAAGTAATTGGAATATGTACACTTAATTTAATTGACAACACAGATGCCACATCCCTATGGTCTCAAGGCTGGAGGAAGGTAGTCAATATTGGTCTAGAAGGAAATTCAGCCCAAAGGTGGGATAATTTTTTAACAAAAATCAAGAAGGAACATATAAAATTGAACAATTCCATGAATGAATTAATCTAGAAATTGAATGGAGCAAAGGGGGGATTATACCCCTAGTTTCAGATACTCGGTTCTTTTTGGACCAGGGGGGAATTATACCCCTAGTTTTGGATACTCGATTCTTTCTGGACCAAGATTAGGTGATGCAAAATGGTGGTGGTAGAAGCTTTGGAAAGTTAAGCTCCCTCCCTAGTGCAAGCTATTTATGTGGCTTATTTTGAACAATAAAGTTTTAACATAGAATCCCTCCATAAAAGAAATAGAGCAGGTCCAAGTATTTGTTTACTTTGCAAACATAGTAAGGAAAACACTTCACATTTATTCTTGCATTGTAATTTTTCTTATATATTTTGGGTTGAGGTTGGGGAAATTTTGGGTATCTAGAACCCTTGGAAATGTGAGTCCTTAGATACATTCCTTAATGTTTGGTTTATCAACAAGATCTAAAGTGCTCCAGGGCCATCCTATTTATGGTTCTGTAGGGAATTTGTATATCTAGAAACTTTGTTTTGTTTAAAGGGAATATTATGCCTACTTTTTACATAGTTTCCCTAATGCTTTATTTGCATATTATAAGGTTACTCCAAAGGTTAAACCACATATAATTATGTTGTAGGTACAAGTGGACATGTCTTTAACTTGGGGATATTTTGGTGGGGCTTGTTAAGGCCCAATTTCTATCAGTGGGATTGGATAAATTCTATATCTTTCAGTGACACAAATATTTAAAGTCAAAGGTAATATAGGAAGAGTAGAAAATAACTAAGGGGAATTCAAGGCCTTGTACTACTTGGTAAAATTTTCTTTGGACTAAGGGATTGATAAGGTTCATGTCATGGGTGATTCTTCTATGGTTATAAATTGGATGAAAGGAAGCCTCCAAGTACAAAATAATTATCTCCCTCCACTAGCACAACAATCCAAGGGAATATCCAATCAATTTATTTGGGTCAACGATACTCATATTTATAGAGAGCACAACAAGAATGTAAATCAACTCTCAAAGGAAGGAATTCAACAACATGAGCTTTACAGTTCCTTGGAAGAAGTACAATATGGCCATACAATGGTCTTACAATATTATCCAAGTTTAAAAAAAAATTCCTAGGTGTAGAGAGACCTACAACATGACTAAAGAGACAAACACCCTGTAATGCTCTATGACTGTTGTTGGCCCTCGACCAAGTTTTGGGGAAACTTTGGTCAACTTTGGCCACTTTTGGACTTCGACACGTTGGTCGAAGGAGCACCCAGGCGGAGCTGAGATCGTGGATCTCACCTATTTTGAGGGTTATGTGGACCCAGTAAGGGATCCTCTAGGGTTTTGTAATGGGTTTATGGGATGTCGACCCATGGGTTTTTCCCATGTTTAGGCCCTATTGTAAGATTTTGTAAAGTATAAATAAGAGGAATGTATTGTAGAAGTAATGTATGTATTTTTGTGTGAAACAAAAGTGCTTTGTGCAAAAGAATGTGAGTGATTGAGGCTCTGTGCTCGACTGTGATTTTGTAGAAGGTGCTAAGTGCCCTAAAAACAAATTTTGGCTCTATGCATTTGACCTAGTTTTGGAAGGAGGATCTAGTGCTAGTGTGCGGATCTCCAGTCTTGTGTGAAGTTCGACTCTGTCGCTTAGTGCACATGAGTGAATGGATGTAAGATTTTGGCAAATAATAAAGAGGTGAAGCGGTTTGTGGACATAGTCCCACCTTGGGGTGAACCACGTATATCTGGTGTCTCATGGTTTGTTTTGTGTTGTGTTATTTCTGTTATGGATCTACTTAGTGCTTTGGTTATGTTGTGTAATAGATAGATCTTTTGTTGCTTAAGTACTTTACTTATGTTAAGGGTAAATGATTGCTAGATTTAACTTATAGTGCTAAGTGCTCAGTTCTCAGGGTATATACACATTGGTTGTTACTGCATTGATCTATCTTTGATTATGCTTTGCGATGTTAATAGGGTTAATAAACTAATGCATGTCACTTCCTAAGCGTTAACATAATATCTTGTGAAATACTCTTATCACAGATCTGTGTCCCAGCCTGGTTACAGACACTTATGTCTTGTAACCCCCCTTGCTTCTACCTAGGGTGAGAATTTGCCTCCTTCGCAGGTGTTGCCGAAAGGGCTGGTAGTTGGGGTTTTGTTGGTATGTTGTTAAGCGTTGAACCCTAGGTTTTCCCTGTGCCAACAAATGGTTCTGTTGTCGGGACCTGAAACTGTGATTGTTGGGAACTGAAGTAAAGAAAAAGAGAAGCTCTATGTGTAGGTCTGTTGCTGAAGTGCGCAATACTCTACTTGACTTGTGAAGCTTTGTGCCAAGAAGGTAAGTTGTTCTGAAGAAAAGAGGTAAGATTCTAAACGGAGCAATCTTTGTGCTTTGGTAAGAGAAAGATAAGTGAAATTTTTTGTTTTGAAAGCATGAATTTAAGTAAGTTTAATAGATTTTGTCCTAGTCTGAAGGATAGGGCGCAATTGAAAGAAAGACTTGATTTGAGTAAATTTAATGGAAATGAAGAAAGATATGTTATTCCTATGCATACAAAGAGTGTTTGGACTAATAAGTGGATGCAAGAACCTAGAAAGAATTTTTGTAGATTGCAGGTCCAACACTATGATCCTAGGAGCAGCGCACAGTACAACAACAGATCATTGCCCTCCATGGTAAGGTGATGGAAGTAACACAGAAGTTACAACTTGTGTAGGATGAAGCCTGCAAGGTGTTTGAGGAGATCGATGGCCATGGTTCATAATTAGATCAAGTAGTTGTAGTAGTAGAACAACGCCTGGAAGGGCCCATTACAGAGCAGACGATCTAGGAGCTCGCTGAGCATGAGGCTCAGTCAAGGCAGCAAGTCGAGGCAACTTGAGTTAATCTAGAGGCTTTTGAAGCAACATTGTCCAGACCTGAGTGACTTGGGACGAGTCACAAGTGAGTGTTGGGGGCCTGTTGGCCCTTGACCAAGTTTTGGGGAAACTTTGGTCAACTTTGGCACACTTTTGGACTTCGACACGTTGGTTGAAAAAGGAGCACCCAAGAGGAGCTGAGATCGCGGATCTCACCTATTTTGAGGGTTATGTGGACCCAGTAAGGGGTCCTCTAGGGTTTTGTAACGGGTTTATGGGATGTCATCCCATGGGTTTTCCCCATGTTTAGGCCCTATTGTAAGATTTTGTAAAGTATAAATAAGAGGAATATATTATAGAAGTAGTGTATGTAGTTTTGTGTGAAATAGAAGTGCTTTGTGCAAAATAATGTGAGTGGTCGAGGCTCTGTGCTTGACTGTGATTTTGTAGAAGGTGTTAAGTGCCCTATGAACAGATTTTGGCTCTGTGCATTTAACCTAGTTTTGGAAGGAGGATCTAGTGCTTAGTGTGTGGATCTCCACTGTTGTGCAAAGTTCAAATCCGTGGCTTAGTGCAGAGGAGTGAATGGATGTAATATTTTTTTGAATAATAAAGAGACGAAGCGGTTTGTGGACGTAGCCCCACCTTGGGGTGAACCACATATATCTGGTGTCTCATGGTTTTCTTTGTGCTGTGTTATTTCTGTTATGGATCTGCCTAGTTCTTTGGTTATGATGTGTAATAGATAGATCTTTTGTTGATTAAGTACTTTACTTATGTTAAGGGTAAATGATTGCTAGATTTAACTTATAGTGCTAATTTCTAAGTGCTCAAGGTATATACTCATTGGTTGTTACTGCGTTGATCTATCTTTGATTATGCTCTGCGATGTTAATAGGGTTAATAAACTATTGCATGTCACTTCCTAAGCATTAAAAAAATATCATGTGAAGTACCCTTATCACAGATCTGTGTCCCAGCCTAGTTACAGACACCTGCGTCTTGTAACCCCCCCTGCTTCTACCTCAGGTGAGACTTCGCCTGCTTCGCAGGTGTTGCTGAAAGGGCCAGTAGTTGAGGTTTTGTTGGTGCGTTGTTAAGCGTTGAACCCGGGTCTTCCTTGTGCCAACAACTGTTGTTTCAGATACAAAAAAAAAATCAAACTTCCAATAGTATACTCGAACATAGGTGCTTAACAAAAGATCAGTTTTATATTGCATGGAACCTAAGTTAGTTGAGTTTCAGAGTTGTATCCACCTCTGTTGATCTGGATTATTTTAGGAATGAAATAAAAGAAGAGATATTACAATGAAATACTCATAAAAACTGCCATAATAGAGAGATACAACAATACATGATTTCTATTAATGAAAGAAATGTACAGAGACTGTAAAAATATAGAGTGCAAGACTCGCTAGAATGGTGGTAGCTTTATCTCTAAGATGAGATGTGACGGCTACACTCATTCGCAAGAAGATCATTACAATTAGGCTCTGAAGGCCTTTTTATGATAAACATGAATTCCAAAACCCTAGACATCCAAAAACCTAACCCTAGGAGATGAAGTGCCAAAAGTCATGTGGGCCCCGTTGGGGTAAGTTAGTACATTAACTTCATGAGGTCGTAACTTTTGCATACAATCTCCATTTTAGGATTGTGATAGCTCGTTGGAAAGGCATTTTTGTGAACTACGCATTATGCCATCAAACTCCAACTCAGTCTACAATTTGACTATGGCAATCCAAGAAAACATTGTTTAGATCCCCAAAACGACCTTGGAAGTATAGAAAGATGTACTGACATGAAAACTTCCAAAATAAGTCAGTTGGAATAGGTGAGCGACCACAAATATCCACTTGGATGTTGTCTAGGGCTTTAGAACACCCGTAAGTGAAGAACCCACAATTACAAAGAAATGTCCCCATTACAGAGAAACGTGCTAAATTGAAAATTGTCCAGATGATCCAGTTGGAATTTGGAACATGTGGGTGGTCACCGATATCCACCTAGATCATCTGCCTAAGGGTCTTCATTCTTACTGCATTCTGGTTGTTGTTGCAAGTTCTAATTGACTTCATAGGAGGCCTGAGATCCCATATAAGGTACCAATGTTTGATGTTGATTGTGTCTTGGTTGCACCTCATGAATTTCCTTACTGAAGGCATGAATTTTCTTAGAGTGCATGTTGACTTCCCTCAAGATAATTGCTAGCTCTTTGTCCCTTTTTTCTTCTTTTTCCTGGAGAGTTTTATCTAGTTGAGTGTTATATTTGTGTAGGGCTACCAATTCTTGTTGTTGTAATCTTAGTTTCCCTTTCATGCCTTCCATTTCACAGTTTGAGCAGTGACAGAGGAGTTGACCGCGATGCCACATGTAGAACTATGTGCTAAGAAATTATATGAAGATACAGATGCAATGTCGATGGGGAATTGAAATCGGGAACCAAGAATGGCGAAGGAGGAACCAAATTCTCTACAACCACCTAAAAATGTTAGAGGCCATTCCACCAGAAAAATTTAAGGGTTGTGATGGAACTCCCATGTGTGCACATGCATATGGTGATGGTTTAAGATACCGCGGTTCCATAGCCAAAATCCACAAGTTGAACCCCATTTAGGAGTGCATAAAGGAGCAATAGAGTAATCTCTAGCAACATAGAGTGACGACAAGAGAAAATAAAATCCCAAATGCAAATGAGAGGGAAGTTTAAGAGGAAAAAAAGCTTGGCATGGGGATATGACATAGCATGTGCCAAGTGCTTTTCTATGACCGTGGAAGAGATGAGTTGGGGTCATAATGTTTAGCCAAGTGCATGTATCCAATGATGAGATTATTGAGGGTCAAATCAACCACAAACGTTTTTTTCTTTTGCATAAGTCTAAGGTAGAAAGTGGGTGGAGAGATTTCCATTTGACCTTAGAGATCTTTGTGTCATATGTCTAGCTTCCTTAGCTAGTGAATTAGCCTCCTCATTTTGTCGATGAAAAACATGGTAGTACTCAACCGAATGAAAATTTTGTTCCTCGACTTTGATCCTTTGGTATATTCTCTGGAGATTCGGATGAGTACTTTTGTTGAGCCTACAAAGACCTTTAATGATGAGCTCTGAATCTCGTATGACAATGATACCCAAGTTTTTGTTTGCTTTGATGAGTTTAATCCCCATGTATACTGATAATATTTCTACTTGGTTATTTGTAGTGCATCCAAGATCCTAAGCAAAGTGCAAAATCTTATTTCCATCAGAGCCACATATGCCCCCACCCACCCCGCACGTGTCACCCCTTCCAGCACATGGGATTGTTAAGTCTATTGTTTATTTTCAATTACTTGATATATAGTATACTTGATATTATGAAGGCTATGGATCTTTTTGGATTTAGTACTATAGTGAAATATTATGTAGAGATGTATCTCTAGATGATCATTTTTGGACTATGTCTAGAGCACATGAGTATTGCATTTTTGTTTATCTTGAAAAAAATGCTATTTTTTCTATAAAAAAATAGTATTCTAAGTGACTATTTTGAACAATCACATATATATAGATATGTAGGTGAATATTCAATAAAATACATATAGTTTATTATAAAAACTTGTAAATTTAACTAATACTATCAATATAAGCATAGTTTATATAAAAAAAAATTGGTGAACTTTTACACTGAAAATGACAAAACACTGAATGGATTTTTTGAAAAAAAAAGTAAAAAACAAGAAAATCTTGAACATAAGGTATCTAGGAAGAGTTTCATTCTTTTAAGTTAATTCAGAGGTGAGCACATGAACATGGTCACACATGAACAATTTATGAAAAACTATGTTTATGCTAACGAACACATGGGACACAATCTAATTTCAACAAATACAAAATGAATTTGTTAAGACTAGTGGGATTGACTTGTCAAAGTTTTAAGGCTTTGTCAACAATTTCATGATGAACATGATCTTCGACATACAACTTATAAAAATATTATGCTATAGATTTAAAATTTGTTAAAAAAAATAATATTTTTTCTTCCAATCATTCAAAATAAATCCACTTATCATAAATTGTATAAATATATTCATTTATATACTATATTTAAAATATATTTATTTATATACTATATTTAAAATATATTCATTTATATATTATAATGTATATAATGGACTAATAAATCTCTAATTTCTCATTATTATTGAGTGACATAAGATCCATTATCCCAAGGGCCAATAGATATTGTTCTACCCATATTAGTGACAACGATCACCACCTTTTTCCCTGGAAGAGCCATCATAAGAAAAATTGAACTTATCAAAATCACATAAAAAAATCCTTTAAAATGAGAAATATAATCATAATGTATATAAAAAAGCCAAAATTAATAATTATGACATGAAATCAAAATCTATCACACAAACATTATCTCAAGTGTGATGATGGGAGGTTGATAAGTACCGCATGTAAGACAAAAAAAAACAAATAAAATAGAAATGACGTGCTGATTTTTAAATTTATTTGGAGTTTTTCAAGGGAAGAATCATATAGGCACAATCCACACTTAAATTCAAATTTAATATGAACTACCAACTTTAATTATATTTAATGGTTTTAGGATTTCAATTTAGTGATCATGCATATAATCATTAGTTTAGTTTTTGTGGGGTGTAACTATTGAGTTTATTTTTTAATGTGGAATTTTCATATTTTTTAAACATAAATGGTTGAGAATTTATATTTAAATAAGGTTACATAGTAGCAAATACCTGCCGAAGTCTGAATACATGAAAACAATGCAAGAGAGTAATTCATAGTAAGAAATTAAAATGTTTTAAAAATAGTATAGATAATATATTGCTAATGGTATCTACAATTACATTCATACAAATAAAATGAAAATGTTATTTAAATGAATTTGTAGTAAGGATGTGAAATTTGTAGATTATTTGATATTATGTATTGAACAAGGGTTGGTCGTTCTATTATTCTTTTATAGGACACCTCGAAAGAGAACTTGTTAATAAAAGTGGAAAGGGTAGTTGTAAAATTATGATAAAGTTCTTCAATGTTGTCCTTATAAGTTAGGAGGTTTAATTTACTATTTAAATCCTTTAAAAAAATGTCAACTTTACTTTT
>JZKD02S1773013.1:39749-59889 GCA_000966675.3 Picea glauca | reverse complement strand
TTTTGTGTAACATATTTGTAGTAATGTAGGCTTTTTAATAAGTCAAATTGATCTTTTAAGCCATTGAAAAGTGCTTTTTGTTTAAAATTAGGCAAGAATCATTTTGGATTGATAAATATCAATAGTTAACATTGCAATCGAGTTGCATTATAAATATTCAACAATGTTGAATTTACTAGCCATATTTTGAGCCGAGTAAAAGAGCCAAAACATATAACATTTAGAGTATGGTTGTTAGTTATATTTAACCTACATAAGATGACATGGAAAAATAAAATAAATATTATAATATCTTCAAAATAAAGCTATAAACTAGCTCTACCATTTTAGATAGATAAATATCAATAATCAACATTACAACCAAGTTGTATTTTTACATTAAAAACAACCATTTCAACAATTTAAAATTGTAATTTTAACAAATATTATATAATAATCACACATAAAACAACTTAAAATCGTGCATTTTATTCAAAATTGTAGAATTGTAATTTTAACCAATATTATATAATAAAATTATGATAATAAAAAATATCAAAATCTTACTTTTATGTTCTTTTTATTATATTTATGCTGGACAAATAAAATAAATGTTATAATTATAATATCTTCAATATAAAACTGTAAAATACACCTGCCAACATCTTACAAAACTACAGTTAATATAAAATATATTATAAAAATTACACTTAATACAAAATATATTATAAAAATAATATCTTACAAAATTACATTTAATATAAAAATTACACTTAATACAATATATATTATAAAAATAATATCTTCAATATGAAGCTGTAAAATACACCCGACAACAACTTACACAATTGCACTTAATATAAAATATATTATAAAAATTATAATTAATACAAAATATATTATAAAATAATACATAAATAAAATTTATGGAATATATACAATTGAAACAATGTATATACTGCATGCAGTAGCATCCAATGTTACTCAGCAAGCTGTATATTGTTCATTATCCTAATATTATCAAATACACACTAAATAAGAAGGGGCCAACAATAACTAACTTGCTGCTCAGCATTCAATATTGTGACAAGTGATATATAAACGGTCAAATATATTTAAACTTATCAAGGTAATTTGACTAACTACAGCAACATTGAATAGCAACATTGAATACTGGTAAGTAGGCTGATTATTATTAGCCAAATATATTTCTACTTATATACCAAAGTAATTTGACCAAGAACAACAGCATTGAATACTGGACAGTAAGGTTAAAATTTATATAACCATCACAACTTGTTTGTTAAAATCGATTGATTATGACTAAGGAACATTACATAATCCGAATCCAAACCGGATTTTAATTTTGAAATCCCAACCCTGTTGGGAAACATAATTGAGGCTGAATGAGGGAGTACGACTTATAATGTGGTAACTTCCGGGGGAAACATAACTGAGGCTGAATGAGGGAGTATGACTTATAGTGTGGTAACTTCCGGGTAAATATAGTAAGCGTGACAAATTTCTTTATTAAGATATTCTTATGATCATGCCGCCACCAAATCAGTAGATATGGTAAGCAGTAATGTGCAGTCCCATCTCGCAATTTGGGAAGAGATTGAGAATGATAAAGAGATTTCGCGACCAAAATTATACGAAGATATGGTCCGTTAAGAAGTTTACATGATGTTTAAGAAGATAATTTTTTATGGTGTTGGTTAGTTGTTTTATGAAATGGGTTTTTTGGTTGGAATCTGGTTATATAAATTTATACGAATTATTGTTTTTTTGTTGTTCACAATTCATTTTTGAATGTAGAAATAGATTCAGCATACTGAAAAACTCCTACAGCACTAAAATTTTACAGAAATAATCACTTAAATCTATGAATCCAACAATTTCTCGTTGGATTTTGAACAAATATCCCCAGAAAAAATCTTCATTTGATAGAAACTTTAGCCCACCTCATTTTTTATGGTTTAATATAATGTTATGTATGTATTCCTTAATAATAATTATGAGTTTTCTCATATTCAATGATAAAAATTACATCTTTAGAAATTTGATTTCTTTTTAAATTTTACTAATAAATCATGTTGAAATTTGTTACATTTTAGTACAAAATGTTCTTTACTGAATCATAACAATTATTTTATAATTAATTCAAACCATTTTCATAACTATCTTTACTATCAAAAGATCTTTATCCCTAACTTTTCTTATTTCTACGTATCTCTAATTCATATGTAAAATTTTAAAATTAATCTAAATCATTTAAAAACCATCATTTAATTTATTCATTAAACATCACAAATTAAACATCACAAATCTGAGTTATTATTTCATATTCCCCTTACCCTTAACTAGTAACAAATACCTGTAATCTCTATATACAATCTCTATCTCTTCAATCTTCTTTCCAATGGTCTCATCTTTATCTTCTAAATCTCTATCTCTTTAATCTTCTTCCAATGGTCTCATCTTCATCTTCTATTATTTTTTTGAGTTGTTATTATTACTATTCTCGTTGTTATTTTTCTTCAAACCAATCATCATTTTGGAGATAGAGGTTTGAATCTCGCGCACGCCCTTGAGGCCATGAATGGAAAATAAGTAATTTGTTTTTGTATTGTTAAAGATGAGCACAAAAATTCCCATCGTATATTATTAGTATGGTGGTAAATTGTATTATTAGTCCGTGTCTCAAGCTAGGGACTATAGTTTTAGGTCGGGCAGCATATTAACAAGTGCTTTTTTACAATATTTGGTTTATTTTGTATTAATTTTCAAAGTTATGTTTCAAGTTTTTTCATGTTATGAATTATTTTTTCATAATTTTCAAAAATTTTATTCTCATTTTTTATTGGGCCTCACCATATTGACTGGACTAAATACTTTGGTAAAGGGAAAAATCATTTTCTCAATTCTCATACTTTATAATGGATTTAAAAAATAAATAAAATTGATTCCTGGAATTGAGTGGCTCTACATTTAATATCTGACATTGCCAAGTTTCAATTTAGAAGCTGACGCTGCCATCTTGCAATGAAGTTGACACTACTAGCTCTGACAATGTTGCCAGAGCCCTATCCTCCTCGTCATCGCTCACCTCACCGACAATGTTGCCAGAGCCCTATCCTCCTCCCCACCACTCACCTCACCTCACCGCCTTGCCATCTCTTCATCCCCTAGCCAACACTTGGCTTACACTTGGCTTACACTTGGCTCATTACATCCACGGCTCACCTCACCGCCTTGCGGTCTTCATCCCTTGGCCAACACTTGGATTTACACTTGGCTCATTACATTCACCATGTTACCACTTGGTAAGAGATCTGTGTGCATCTGTATCTCTGTATCAGTTTTCCTCTTTTTAAATCCAAAAGATTTGTGTGCATCTGTATCTTTGTATCAATTTTCCTCTTTTCAAATCCAAAAGATCTGTGTGCATCTATATATATGTATCATTTTTCCTATTTTCAAATCCAAAATCTCCATGCTCAGGGCATCACCTTCCAATGAAAGTTGCAATGCAAAAATTTCAAACAGTTCCATTCAACACCAAAGATAATGAAAGTTGAAAAAATTTCAAATTTTAGAGTTATGAACATTACCTGTGCATGCACTTTCTCTTGCTCCCTGGTGTAACTGACTTGGAGAAGGTTGTGTGTATCCTCACGCGGGTAACAATGGGGCTGGGTGAATCCTATCGTGGGAAACAACAGTGTGAAAGCATAGAAGTAGTAATCTTCATATAATTCTAGTTGTTCAACGACATGAGTAGTAGAATCATTAAAACACCACCCTTTCTCCCAACTAGCACATGAGTGGTAGAAGAATTGAAGCACCACCCTTTCTCTCAGCCAGCTCTCTACCGTGCTACTTGAAAAGGATGAAAAATGTATTACTTTATTACAATTAGTAAATTGAATTCCATTTCTGAATCTATTAAATGGTAAATTGAATTCCATTTCTGAATATGTTACTTCAATTTTTTTTCCATCTTTAACATCTATTTTAGATAAACAATTATCAAACTATCTATCCTACTCAAGCAAAGTTGTTCTTAAAATTTTTGGACAATGTTCATTGTGAGCTAGCTAAATTCTATAAGAAGACATTTCTATAGATAAGCTAATCCATTCATACCTGAGAAATAAGACATTTCTACAGATACATTAATCCATCCATACCTAAGAAAGAAGACATTTCTACAGATACGCTTGCTAACAACCTGAACAAAACAAAACAAATACAAAAAGAATGAAAGAAAATGCATATGGACTGAAACGTCCCAACAACTCTTGGGAAAAAGTATTATTGTTTTTCATAATGATACAATCATCAATGAATTAGTAATATTGTTCATGGATTTCCAAAAAAGAGGAGAGAGAGGGACTAGAATTGGTTCTACGTACATGAAGAATCTATCATTTGCACTGTACAATGTCCAATGGCAAAGCCAAATTAATCCTGAAAAAATCCCAATACTAAACTGATAACATGCTCCACCATAAAATCAATGCCAACAAACGATTGTTTTATTTCATTTTCCAATATCTGGCATCCTCCAAACATAGTCTTCATAAGCCAATGCATCTGGTTGTGATGATAAAATGTCATCCAAAAGCATAGCGATGATGTTGGATCTTCCATCCAAATTTGAGTACCCTTGAAGTATTGTGTAAGGACAAGCTTTCTTTATAAAGAACAAATTTGTTTTCTTAGATTGTTCCAAGGAATGCACAATAGAATCATAATTCTCAATGGTATGAACATTCTCCATCACCTTCTTCCCAAGCACATATCTCTTTTGAAGAATATATGTAAGCAACACATTGTCTAGGAAAGGATTTGTACTCTTTCTCTGCAATGCCACTATCACGATCTTAGTCATCATAGCATTGACCAAATGCTTAATGGGTTGGATCTCGCCAAGTATTACCCCATTGCTCACCATTTTCATCACCTTCTCCCTTTTGTCCAATGAAGTCCACAATTGGTGCCCATAAAGGCTCTCAAATATACTCTGCATTCTTACACCGTTACTTTCCTTTATCATTCAATCATACTCAACAATGTATGTGTCATTCTCAAGCATAGGATCACTCCAGGTCTTGTCATGTACAATCAAATAAAGCTTGTTCTTTTTCCTAACTACAACCATAGTGTCACCTAAAACGCAACTTCCCTAAATTTTGTGGAACGCAGCTCCTACTTCTTGTTCGACAGACTAGGATCAATAACAAGGGCGAGGAGTCTATATGATGTTTAAGAAGTTAATTTTTTATGGCGTTGGCTAGCTGTTCTATGAAATGGCTTTTTTCACCTGAATATGGTCATATAAATGTATAAGAATCACTATTTTGTGTTGTTCATAATCCATTTTTGAATGCAGAAATGGATTCAGAGCATGCTGAAAAATCCCCTAGGCACTCGGATTTTACATAAATAATCACTTAAATCTATGAATCCAACCATTTCTAACCGGATTTCAGACAAATATCCCCCCAAAAATTCTTCATTTCGTAGAATCTTTAGCGTACTGTATTTTTATGATTTAATCTAATGTTATGTATGAATTCCTTAATAATAATTATGAGTTTTCTCATATTCAATGATAAAAATTACATCTTTAGAAATTTGATTTATTTTTAAATTTTACTAATAAATCATTGTCATTTGTTACAGTTTGGTATAAAGTGTTCTTTATGTGATTATAACAATTATTTTATAATTAATTCAAACCATTTTCATAACTATCTTCATCATCAATAATCATCAATAGATCTTCATCCCTAACTTTTCTTATTTCTTCTTACGTCTAATTCATATATAAACTTCTAAAATTAATCTAAATCATTGCAAAGCCATCATTTAATTTATTCATTAAACATCACAAATATGAATTATTATTTCATACTCCCCTTACCCTCCCCTTATCCCCCTTATCCTTAACAAGTAACAAATACATGTGATCTCGATATACAATCTCTATCTCTTCAATCTTCTTTCCAATGGTCTCATCTTTATCTTCTAAATCTCTATCTCTTCATTCTTCTTCCAATGGTCTCATATTCATCTTCTATTATTTTTTTGAGTTGTTATTATTACAATTCTCGTTGTTATTTTTCTCAAAGAAATCATCATTGTGGAAATAGAGATTTGAATCGCGCGCACTGCGTGGATTTACTTCCTTTATTCTAAAAAATTATATGAGACTATCAATAAATGGCCTTGAGACCATGAATGGAAAATAAGTATTTTGTTTTTGTTTTGTTAAAGTTAGACACAAAAATTCCCGTCCAAGTATTAATATGGTGGTAAATTGTATTCTTGAATCGTATAAGATCCCCACAAAATAAGTATCAGGAAGAATTTATAATTTTGATCAGTCTGGTTTCTTGTACAATACATGTCGACCCGGTGGTGCACAACAATTAGTCTGTTTTATAAAGCAAATCACCATCACTGTATTTTCATATATTCACATCACATTTATTTGTTTTATAAAGCAAATCACCATAACTGTATTTGCATATATTCACATCACATTTATGTAATTTTTATGATGTTTTTGATGGCCCGAACAAAAAATTACTTTGGCATCGAGGGACGTAAGTAATGAATCATTGATCCTTCCTTTTATAAAAATAATATCCTAAGTAATGAATCATTGATGACTCCTTTTATAAAAATGATATCTCATTTCTTCAAAGAAGTAAAATATGCTTTTTGTTTTTTGAGTTATGTATGAAATTAAAAACATTAATAGTAGATTAATTTTTGGTTGTGGAGTATAATTATTTTCTTAATTCATAGGTTTTGCTTCAGCTGTATTTAGACTTGGACCCCACTACATGATGGGATGTGAAGGGCTTGGCCCCCCACATCTCTTTGTTGAAATTACTAAGACAACTGAAAGGGGGGGTGAATCAATTGTTACTGTGCTTAAACAATTTTATGCCTATTAAAATATTATTAATATTCTCCAACTGATCATCAAGATTATGCAATTCATGAATAACATAAATAGTAAACATCAATCACACATATGATGTACACAGAGACAAATATTCATGAGGAAACCCATAAAGGGAGAAAACCTCTTCTTCTTCAAATGATAGGAAATCTTTTTATGTTCTGTACATCATTTATTTTTGACCACCAACTCAATGTGAGGCTACCAACTCTATTTTACAAGCTTCAACCTGCTGAGAGCACCACCTCTCTGGTTTCTCTAGCACCCACTAGAATGAAGCACCAACTCCCTGAGTGTTCCAACACTAACTGGGTGGAAGAACCAACTTCCTGTCACACAGGCACCAACCTGTATAACAAAGAACAATAGTTCTCCCTTGCACCACCCTACCACCCTAGTTTTTCTGGCTGCAACTAGATGGAAGCTACAACTCTCTATGTTCAAGAACCCACTTTAAACTATGAGGACAACAGTCCTCCCTAGCACCACCCTACCAACCTAAAATATAAATCTTTGCTTGCTGAAATTTATTACAGTGATACGGTTTTTATCAATGGCTTACCAATCTACCTGCATCAGTGTCTTCCTGCTCACATCTTCTTGCACTTAAGTTCTCATACAGTCTGTTGTTTTCACCATTTCTGCTCTAGCTAGATTATGTTCTTCATCTCTTCATTTTCTCCCTCAGTTCATGCTATGATATACCTTGCTTACAATTCGACTACTTTTTACAGAGAAACAACAACCTTCCTCTATCACAAGATCTTTCTTTTATTCATTTTCTCATCATCTGTTACTCTCCGAATCTCCAACGCCCATGTCAGGAATCTCAGAACGCTCAAGAGTCATGATTCCAATTCCCCCAAAAAATGATTTAGTTAGTGTAACTGAATCGTAACTGATCAGGAAGCCACGAAGTGAAACAACAACCCTTCGATCAGATTCAGTTTGATCAACGTCATTGGATTATACACGTAGATGATTTTTGATTTTTTTCAATGCGTAACCTCCGATGTGGAGCCTAGCAGCACTAGCTCCTTCCTCAATCTTTCGCTGATGTGACATTGGGCGATGATCTCATGTGACCACGTGATTGCAAGTGCAACCAAAGGTGGTTTGACGGAAATCCGCTTTTCACCTTGAAATTCACTATAGAGCTCCACGTATGCTTTCTCCAAAATCGTGGTTTTGATTGCAGCCCGCTCATGAAAAATTAAGACCCGAGCATTTTCTGACCGTGCAATGTGATGGGATTGTCGATCTCATAATATTGACGATGCTCATGAATTGACGGTTCAGATCTGTCCTCTCAAGTTCTGTGGATCAAATCTAACCTTCCTAAATCAACTGTTGTGATTTACTTCATGATCTAGGCTCCAGGAGTTTCAACTCTCAAAACTTTCTTTTCCCATATGACAATCTTCCGGAGTGGAAGATCTATTGACACCTGTATCCCTAAATCTATGATCGGGATATCCTCCATAAGTCCGACCTTCGGGACTTTCAATTCTCAAACTCTCGTTTCTTCTGTACATCAATCTTCCAAAGTCAATTATCTGTAGACACCTGTCTGAACAGATCAAATGGTTTACACTTATCCTTTCACTTCTTAATCCGTCGGCTAGGAATTAATCAAGCATTGTGATGGATGGCCACCATTTAATTTGGCACTTCGGCTATTCTACTTGCGTTATCCTTCCACTGTATTTTGATCAATGGTTCAGAATGCACCTGAAGTGATCTTCAGATCGGACAACTCATGTCCACTTTAGGGATTCATCATTCGAGACTTCAGGACTTTAGGCATCTGCTGGTGGTGAAAATCCTGAAGTAAAACTCCCGGAGTGACGTAACTTGCTTACGCCACTTGATGACATGGCACGAGCCGAGTGTCTACCACGTGTCACTCAGATTCATGATTTGCACGAGCCTGAGATTCCGATTTCATATTGACACTTGTCATTATTTGACTGTGCCACGTGTCTTTATTGACGTGGGTGTGACATGTAGGCAGTGTAGTGGAGTGTAGAGGCAGAGCATGGTAGTGGAGTGTGACGTGTAGCGGGTAGTAGAGTGTGATGTCAAAGTGCATAGGTGGTATGTATGAGTGGTTTGGTAGTTTACTCAGAGGGGGGGTTAGGCAGTAAGTGGTAATGACCGAGGGGGGTCCGATTTGTTAGGAAGGTGACACGTTTAAGGGTCCCACATGGGAAATACCACCAACTCGGACCCCCCCCATGGTTAAAGGAAAAAAGGTCGAGGGGTCTGATATGCCCTGTCGATCATAGATATGGGCGCTCAATTATTGGCCGCTGAGATTAGTGTGCCCTTATTAAAACTTATCCTATCCTTCCACTTTAGAATGATCTGACGGATGAAATTTACTTCATCTCTTCAACTCTCTGGACTTCAGGGATTTCAAATATCAAACTTTTCTCCCTCCTGAACTCACTGTCTATTGACACATATCTCCCGACGATCAATGAACCAGATTCTCCTCCTAGTGATGAATGATCTCAAATTACTTCGGGACTTCGAAACTTTTATAAGTTCTCTCTCCTACGTGCGCAAAGTGTTAAGGCTAGCACACCTTGATTTGATCAGACGGTTGTTGTTCCTTTGTATCGGTGATCCAAAGACCACTGTTGCTCTTCCTCCTGAGCTTTCTTGCCTTCTGCTCCCTTGACTCCTTAAAGAGTCACTTCGACACTTAGCCGAGTTGTGGATCTGTGCACTCCTTGCATATCTTCCGAAGTTTGCATCTTCGAACTCTCATTGTTGCTTTCCTATTTTCCATCGTTGTTGTTGTTCTTTGCATCAATGACAAGCACACTCTTCCTATAAAACATGCCAACAATCTCCCTGTTTGGCATTGATGGAAACCTTGAAAAGATGCATTATTCTACGTAGACCTCCGACTGCAGCATCCAAACCACGCCTTTTCTCCCCCTTTGACATCAATGTCAAAGAAAACATCCTCCCCCTGAGGTGTTGCAGTACTTTTTCAGAGGTATCATATATTCAACCAACACACACTCCCCCTAACAGGATGGACTCTCTTAGGTGAGAGAAGGGATGACACCCAACTTCTGACAGAGATATTCAAATGGTGTCATGGCTAGGGGTTTAATAAAGATGTCTGCAATTTGTTCCGTGGAAGGAATATAATTCAACTAAACATCTATGTTTGTAACTTTCTCTTTGAGAAAATGATACTTTATTGGTATATGCTTCGTTTTTTAATGGAGAACAAGATTCTTTGAGATGCTAATGGCACTAGTTTTATCACAATGAAGTGGAATGATATCATTATAAGTCACCTTCAAATCTGCAAGAGTTTGTATCATCCGTAAGATCTGAGTGCAGCAGGTAGCATCAACAATGTACTCTACCTCTATACTTGATAATGAAATAGATCCCTTCTTCTTACTAAGCCATGCTACTAACAAATCACCTAAGAAGAATGTGCCTCCACTGGTGCTCTTCCTCTCATCCAAACATTTTTCCCAATCAACATCTGAATATGAAATTAATTGAAAATTCTGATTTCTAGGATACCAAAGACCATAAGTCATTGTACCCTTCAAATATTTGAATATCCTCCTGACAACTACTAAATGACTTTATTTAGGAGTAGACTGATAATGACCTACCATTCCAATAGCTTGCAGTATATTAGGACGAGATGTTGTGATGTACAGAAGATTGCCTATCATTGATTGATATGTTCTTTGATCAACATCAGGTGTACTATCATCTTTGCTGAGCTTGCAACCAACCACCATAGGTGTACTAACAAGAGAGGAATTTTCCATCTAAAACCTCTTTAACATCTCTTTCAAATACTTTTCTTGAGAGACAAATACCCCTGCAGAACTCCGATTGATTCATAAACTAAAAAAATATGACAATTCTCCTATCATTGACATATCAAACTTAGTCTACATTGAATTAGAAAACCACTAAACAAAGGGTTATTAGTTCATCCAAAAATAATTTCATATACATAAACCAAAACAACTAATAAATCATCTCCTTCAGACTTAATGTATAGATTACTGTCAATAGTATATTTCTTGAACCCTTTGTCCCGTAGAAATTTGTCCAGTCTATAATACCAGGCTCGTGGTGCCTGTTTCAATCCATATAATGCCTTTTTCTACTTACAGACATAGTCAAGATTATCTGTCAATGAAAATCCTTCAGGTTTCTCCACATATACTTCTTCTTCTAGATCTCCATTAAGAAATGTTGACTTAACATCCATCTGATATACTTTAAATTTCTTATGACATGCATAGGCAAGAAACATTCTGATGGCTTCCAATATTGTCACCGGTTCAAAGGTTTCATGAAAATCTCGTCCTTCAACTTATGCATACCTCTTACAGACCAATCTAGATTTATTCGTAACAATTTTTCCTTGTTCATTCATTTTGTTCTTAAACACCCATTTGGAGCCAATTACATTTTTATCTGCAGGTCTAGGAACAAGCTCCCAAGTATTGTTCTTTTCAATCTGATCCAGTTCCTCATTCATGGATTTTAACCAATTTACATCTTTACTGGCTTCATTAAAGTTCTTGGGTTCCACCATGGATATAAAGTCTATATGTGATTTCTCAGTGTCCTTGATTATCCTTCTCCTGGTTTGTACACCTTTGTCTTTCTCACCAATTATCTTACTTGCAGGATGATTCTTTTGAGTAATTATGGAGGGAGGTTTTGATGTTGTCTGCTGATTTGTGTCTACCTGAGTATTTGTATCTTCATCCAGCTCAGACTCTTCTTTTTCTTATTCTTGGACCTATTCATATTCAACTTCAACTATATCCTTTGTTGTTGATTCAACGTTGCTTACATCTCGTGCCAGGATTTATTCATCAACTTTTATGTCAATACAATCAACCAATTTACACAACCTTTTATTATAACATCTGTATCCTTTACTATTTGTATCATACCCTAAGAAGATACCTTCATCAGCCCTGTCATCATATTTTCCAAGATTTTCATCATTATTCTTGATATAACACTTACTCCCAAAGACTTTAAAATGCTTGATTGAAGCAGGTTTTCCAAACCATTGTTCATAAGGAGTCTTGTCACTTTGTGGCCCAAGATGAGATTTGTTAAGAATATGTATAGATGTATGAATTTCTTCTACTCAATATGTCTAAGCAATATTGTTTTCATTCATCATTGATCTTGTTATTTGTTGAACTGATCTATTCTGCCTCTGAACTACTCCATTTTGTTGTGGAGTCCTTGGAATAGTATACTCTCTTTTGATCCCATGTTTATCACAAAACTCTTTGAAGTCCCTTGAACTAAACTCTCCTCCTCTATCAGATCTTACATCCTTCAGTCTTTTTCTTGTTTGATTCTTAGTCAGAGCCTTAAACACTTTGAATTTTTCAAATGCTTCAGATTTTTCTTTTAGAAAGGCAACCCATGTAAGTCTAGAATAATCATCAATAATCAACATGAAATAATTTTATTTTCCTGTACCTTCCTTCCTTGATGGTCCACATAAATCCATATGTACTAACTGAAGAGGTTTCTCTATTGATGAAAAGTTCTTAAGATTTAAACTATGTCCGAGTGAGCTTTCCTATTTGACTAGGTTTGCATACAAAATCATATGGCTTTGATATTTTTGGAAGATATTTTACCGCCCCACTTTTTCTAAGTTTGATTAGATGATCAAAATTTAGGTGTCCAAGTCTCCTATGCCCTAACCAGATTTCATCATACTTGCTTAAGTGACATTCTTCTTTTTCTTCTTTCAAAACATAAACATTGTTTTCTGTTCTTATGCCTTTTGCAATCAACTCTCTTGAATTCACAGATTGTATTTTACAATATTTAGAAGTGAAAACAACTTTACACCCTCTGTCAAAAAATTGACTGACACTAAGTAGATTATATTTCAGACCATTTAAAAACAACACATCTTGAGCTTTCCCTTTTCCATTACTTAGACTTACCATTTCTTTACCTTTGATTTTTCCCGGTGCATCATTTCCAAAGGTTACATTTCCTAATTTGCTTTCACTTAGAGACAAAAACTTACTTTTGTCTCCATTAATATGTTTGGAACATCCACTATCAATATACTAGGGGTTCTTTTGTCTTTGAGCTGAAAGCAATAGACCACATTTTTCACTATCTTTCTTTTTCCATGTGCTGACATTTCTAGCTAAGGGTTTTATCCTTGGATCTGCTTTGTAATTCTTGAGATGACAATTTGCATCTTTGTGAAGAAAGTTGTGACATTTATAGCATTCGAGCTCACTTTTCAATAGGTTAAAGTGATTGGTGTAAATTTGTCTACTCATTGGTTGTTTAGTTCTATGTTGCAAACATTGTTTATTTCTTGATCTCCTCAGTTGCATGTCTCTAAACTTAATTTGACAATTTGCAATCTTATGACCAAGATTAGAGCAGTAAAAAAAGTAACCATGGAAGAAATTTTGGTACCTGAAGGATGGCCTTATTCTTGGAATTTGTTTCTCCATCTTCTGATATCTTTGTTTTTTATCAAGGATCATCTTGTCTTTATTATATTTTGGTGGCAGAGTACTCACATGGTCTGGTTGTCTGCTGACTTGGAACTTGATCATCTTTACTGGCTCTTTGCTTTTTGTTTGTTTGTTGCTTGAGCCACTTACATATCCTAAACCAGTCTTCAACAAAGGAGATCTTTGTTTTCTCAGAATGTCATTTAGTTCTGGTGAGGCTTTAATGCTTGGAATATTTTGGAGGTACATTTCTTTAAACTTCTCCATCTCTTTTTTGTTTTTTACTACCTCTTCTTCCAAGGCTTCACATCTTTCCTTATTCTCTGATAACTGTTGTTTCAGAATGTCCTCTACTTTATTTTCCTCTTCTAATTCCACTTTTAGCAGGGAGAAGTCTTCATCAGGTTTTTTACTGTCTTTCTCGAACTGCATCAACAATTGTTTTTGCTTTTTTTTCTTAAATATGAGTCTAGCAATTTTTTCTAGGGCGTTGATCAGTTCTCTGTCCAGGTCAACCCCAAATTCTTCATCATTAACATCACTTCCTGTTCTTTTATTATCATAATCCTCTTTGGCCATAAGCCTAAAGTCATTAACCTTATCTTCACAAGAAGAATCACTATATGTGTCTCCTGAAGAGTCATCATTGTTTACACACAAAATTTTATTTTTACCAAATATCTTGGATTTGTACTTCTCTTCACCTTCAGAGTTCTGGTCCTTCTTCTTGTGTGGAGACTTAGATGCAAATTGACCTATATTTCCACAGTTAAAAAATTTGAAGGGAAACTTGCCTTGGTACTTGCCTGATCCTTTCTTTAGTCTTCTCACAAAATTTTCTTCAATTTCATCAGGCTCAGAATCCTCATTCTTATCTAATTTAAATGATTCCTTTTTAGAGGTAGGTTTATCTTTACTAATCCTCATTTCATAAGCAGTTAGAGTTACGAGAAGTTTATCAATAGACAAAATCTTAAGATCATTCAGTTCTTCTATTGCTGAAACTTTTGGATTAAATCTATTAGGCAAAGATCTTAAAATCTTCTGAACTAAAAATGCATCTTCAATCTCATCACCAAGACCCTTCATGACATTCAAAATCTCCTCAACTCTTAATAAATATTTACTAACTGTTTCATACTCACTCATCTTTAGTTGTTCAAATTTCAATCTATATGTCTGAAGTTTGACATCTTTTACTTTCTCATTTCCTTCATAACTACTAATGATTTTATCCCACATCTCTTTGCCAGAATCAAGATGCATTACCTTTACAAATTCATCTTTAGCAAGCCCACTCAAGATAACATTCATTGCCTTTGCATTCAATCTAAATTCTAACTTATCATCTTTGGAAGCTAACAAGACAGGTTTTGTATATCCAGTCTCTACAACATCTGTTAGTACCAGAAGTCACCTCTATATTGCAGCAGAGGTAAGCCCAGTACCCATCAGTTTATATGTCACGATTAATGGATTTAAAGAGGTCAAATGGGGGAGACTCGAGAAAATATCATTTTAACTCAGAATGCTGGGACAATATGCACAAGCGAATGAGGTCTTGATTAAATTCAACCAGTAAGTTGTAGTAAAGGTGAGTAGGGGAAAGAAATCGAGGAGAAGATGTAAAGGTATTCTCTGGACATTAGGTATTCCAATAACCTAAGGATGAAAACTATGAAAACAAGATCCTCTTGAATTCGAAGTTCAGGAAACTGAAAAAGCTATAACTGCACTGCAATCAAACATTCATTACAATAAAATCACCACAATTCATGTGAATCCTTCGATCATGAACATTCAGTATCAGATGTAAGTAGGATGGAAATAGAAGATGAATTTAATTTAAACAAGAAGTCTCATGACAAGTTACATAACCATAGAACTAGAGATTCATTAAAACATTACAATATGATAGCTTAGCTCTGACATCGACCTTAACAAAATATAAAAAACTGAGTATTTATACTCAGAACAACTTTCCATCACCAGGTGTGTGACCTGGCTACTGTAATCAAAGCTTTTCATCTGCGTCTCTTCTGCCAGTTTACACCTACATTCTTTTGTCAGACGTGATCTCAGACAAGTATGGGCTTTGCAGGAGAATTTTTTGACAGGGGAAGTTTGGGCTGACAGTCTGCCTCCACAACCATCTTTTTCATGATTTCCATTTATGGGGTGAAACGAGGTTTCAACCACCTTCGCCATTTCCATTAACTACTTTCATCGGGATTGAGATGAAACCTGACACCCATGAATGCTCCAGGAGACATTCACGACTCCTTCAAGTCAATATCGACACCTTGAGACCACGTAGATCTTCCTCTGTGAAAATATGGGTACCCTCAGCTTCTGGAGTGACACCTCTCCATTGCTTCATGTGACCTTGGGTCATGACCTGGGGATTCTCTTCATGAAATTTTGGGACTTCACATTTCAAGAATCTTCACTCCACTTGATTCCAAATATCCTGATACTTGAACTTGGGAAATGGCCCATCGAGATCGACGATCAGACCTACTTCAAATTTGACAGCCACAATCATCTCCTTGGATAACCTTAGTCGCTAGTTGCCCAATAGGCGCATGCCCTTCTTTATAGCCCTCTTTCCATATGACTGTGAGTTGTGCCCATGGGTCCAATTCCTAGGTGCTTCGGGATTTTGTGTTTCATGACTTCATGTCATGCTCCATACTCAAACCTCTGAGTCGCAAAATCACAATCTCTCGGATAAAGTTCCACACGTCCCTGCCGAATCAGACGAACCAGATGAATATCGACATTTTGGGACTTGGGAAATCTGCACACTCCTTACTTCGATCTTCCCGAAATGAATTTCTCCATGGTGATCCTGCGCTATGTGTCCTTTTGAAATGGACGACTAAGATTGACCTCGTGATTTTGGACCTCTGTTTGACATTAAACTTGGTGTAACCTTATGGTTCCGATATCCTGATGGTCGTCAATCCAGACTGCCTGATGGATCTCTATCGTTGAAAGATTATCTAGCTTGCTTGCTTGATTTGAGTCCATATTAGACTGCTCTAAGTGTTGCGGCTCTGCTTATGTCTGTGGTATCTGTAAACAAATACTTGGATGACTAGATGAGGGCACGGGAAAACAAGAGGATCAGTGAAAGAGGTAAAGAGAGAGATAAGCAATCGACCTTAGAGAAAACAGAAAGACCTAGGGCTGAAACCTCTCAGGAAAGCAAAAGGAGAAAACTATAAGCTGAAAGGAAAAAACCTTACGATTGGGTCTGTAAAAGGAGGAGAGACAGGAAAAACTATAGAATTAAGAAAAACCCCCAAATTCACAAAACTCTGACAAGTTTGTGTGATAACATTTGTCTCCACAAGGGATGACATGCTCCCCGCGAGATGCCAATAACACACAGTTTCAGTGCCTTTGCATTGGGTTATGGAGTCTCTTATTAAAAGAAAAATAAACATAAAACAAGAACCATATTTAAAATGGTGGGACGCCGACTGCGGCTTTGAAAAAAAACTTTTTCAGGAAGTGCCCATTTATAGGGTTACCAATAAATTCATCACCCTCCAAATTCTTCAACCTATAAGTGTTGTTTGGATATGCCTTGGAAATGTTGAAGGGACCGATCCAAAGGGATTCAAACTTACCATGTTTTCCCTTGTCTTGTCTGGGCGCATCCCATTTGAGCACTAGATCTCCCAGTTGGAAATCCTCCTTTCTTACTTTCCTGTCAAAAGTCTGCTTGATCTTCTGTTGATGTTCATGTGCTTTGTCTAGTATATTCTCCCTAGCCTGCTGCACTTCTACCAGCTGCAATATCCTCTTGATCATGTCATCAGGTTCTCCTTGGTAGTCCTAGAAGAATTTTTCCACTCGCAAGGCAATCTGAGATGGAAATATGGCCTCAATTCCATACACAAGCTAAAAGGGAGATATCCCAAGAGATCTTTTTTTTTTCACTCTGTCAGCCCACAGAGGAAACATGAGCCTTGAATCCCATGCTTTCTTGTTGTCCTCTAGCAATATTTTGATAATATTTATAATGCTCTTGTTAGAGGACTTTGCCAATCCATTTCCTTGGGGGTAATAGGGGGTAGAGTGGATCAATGCAATTCTGAACTACTCACAAAACTTGATCAATGGTTCATCTTTGAAAGATACAACATTATCAGTGATGATACTGTTTAGACAACCAAACCTTTCCATAATATCTTCAAGAAAAACAATGATTACTCTGTGAGAAGCACTCCTTGTGGGGATAAATTCTATCCACTTGGTGAAATAATCTGTTGCAGTTAAGATCCACCTGTGTTGAACTCTTGAAGGAGGATGAATCTCCCCAATAAAGTCTAGGCCCCACTGCTAAAAGGGTCATGATGCTACCACATGCTTCAATGGAAGATACTTGAGTTGCTGCTTCCCAGCTAATTTTTGACATTTGATACAAGCTCTGATTTTTGCATAGACATCAGTGAATAGAGTAGGCCATAAGTACCCATCCTTGAGAATCTTGTAGGCTATGTGTTACACATCAAAATTACTCACTTTGATAGTGTTGCAAGTGTCGTCATTACAAGTGTTGCAAGTGTCGCATTTTGCTCACAAGGTCGCAAGTGTCGTATGTTGCTCACAAGTGTTGCAAGTGTCATGCTGCCATGATGCCTATGTCATGCCTATAACGACATGAGAAGGACACTTGAAACACCTCAAACATCTGATTTGGAAGAGGAGAAATGAGTCAGCAGGCTTGCAAACCTTTTTCCATCTGAAAGCACCTCAAAAACTAAGTTTTGGAGAGGAGCGCTCCCCCTTACACTATCTCGGAGCGCCGACGCGCCCCTTACACTGTCAGGGAGCGTTATAACGCTCCCCTGGCCCTTTTGAGGGAGCGCTATAGATTTTAGGAGCGTTGGCGCACCCTAAAGCTTAGTAGGGAGCGCTACAACACTCTGATGGCCCTTTTGAGGGAGCGCTACCTATTCTGGGAAGTTGTTAAGCTGTTGAGATGAATGGGGGAAACATATTTTCATTCTTGGAAGGCAGTTGAGCTCGAATCCCTAGTCTAGCCATGATCCTAGGGTAGATCCTCAACTGAAGGAGGCAAATCCTCAACTTCCCCAAAGATATCTCAAGTGGTTGAAGCCTCTCCAAGGCTATATAAGAAAGCTTTCTAATGGTGAAAGAGAACAGAAAGAGAGAATCATACGAAACTTATGATCTCATAAGTGAGGATTGGAAGAAGAGAATTACACCAAACTTATGATCTCATAAGTGGTGTTGGAACATAGCTGATTGGGGGAAGAACTGAACATAAGAAACTTATGATCTTGGAGGAAACTTACAGTCAGCCAAAGGAGAGTGATCAGTGAAGCTGCTGTATTCCAGGTTGTGGATCTTTCAAGCAAGGGTTAGACGAAGAGGACTTGACGAAGCTGTTGCATTCGCATCTACGATTGTAAGTACTGTTGTTGTTATTCTCATTAATATGACATGCTTGGCCTGTTTCTTTCTAGTTTGTGTCTGATACCACATGAACTTATCATTTATTGATAGATCTGTTTTCAAGCTAATGTCAATAGAGTAGGAAGTGGTCGTACCTTGTTTTGTCCACAGACCTCAGCGAGGAGCAAAAGAATTGGAGCGCAACTCGGAGCGTGCAAGGACAAACATCGATTAAAAGGTACTTCTATTATTCTCCCTTCTCATGCATTAGGCTTAGATAGATTTGAAAGGAAGTCAGTGTCCATGTTAAGAATTTTTCTGTCTAGGGTTAAGGTCAAGCCTTAGAGGTGATCTACCTGTCCACAGAAAGATTTTCCTACAACAGAAACTGGCGACTCCACTGGGGAGATAGCCTCAAATCGAAACCTCTTGTTTTGGTTTTTTCTCCTCATTGACCTTGTTCCGCCCTTTGATTGTTTCAGACCTGGTTTACCCCTTTTTGATTAGTTTCATGAGCTGATTGGCTCCTTGTCCCATCATACTCAGCATCTTTGTCAAGTCAGAACTTCAATTTTTGAATTTTCTTGACATTTCTGGAACTTTTATACCCTGGCGCCCCTGACTTAGTATTATCAGAGTGCCAACGCTTTTTGTAGCTTTACACAAAGCGCTATAACGCTCTTTTCCCTTGGCAACAGAGCGCTAGCCTCCTTTGGCCCATGAAACTTCAAATTTTGCATTTTTTTGGATTTTTGCCTCTGTGTTCTTCTGCTGAGTCATTTAGTGAGTCAATTTGCCTTCCTCTTAGCTTTGGCATATAATATTTTTGAAGAATAAAACCTTGTTGATTGGATCTTGCAGCCTTCTTCACTATTCTTCATTAGGTTTTCCCTGTTGAGTGAAATTTGAGATTTATGCATTGTTCCTCTCTCCTCATCAGTTGAGTAAAAAACCTTGGTGAAGGTCATCAAAGGCCTATAGACCTCTTCATCTCGCTTTGAGTCAAGGTCCTTATCCTTCAATTTTTGCTTTTTGGGTGTAAAATTTTGTTTTTCTCTTTGATTGTTTTATCTTTTTCGCTTTTTGTTTTGATTGATACGAAGGGTGTATTGTTTGTATTGCTCTTGCTTATGCTAGTTTGGTTTTCAGTCATACCAAGAAGATAATTAGCAAAGATAAGCATTGCAATTGTATTGACCATCATCCATATGCGAACAATAAA
>JZKD02S1773013.1:0-27642 GCA_000966675.3 Picea glauca | reverse complement strand
ACTTTGGGGGGCAATCTGTTACACATCAAAATTACTCACTTTGATAGTGTCGCAAGTGTCGTCATTACAAGTGTTGCAAGTGTCGCATTTTGCTCACAAGGTTGCAAGTGTCGCAAGTGTCATGCTGCCATGATGCCTATGTCATGCCTATAACAACATTGGAAGGACACTTGAAACACCTCAAACATCTGATTTGGAAGAGGAGAAATGAGTCAGCAAGCTTGCAAACCTTTTTCCATCTGAAAGCACCTGAAAAACTAAGTTTTGGAGAGGAGCGCTCCCCCTTACACTATCTCGAAGCACCAACACTCCCCTTACACTGTTAGGGAGCGTTATAACGCTCCCCTGGCCCTTTTGAGGGAGCTCTATAGATTTTGAGAGCGCTGGCACCCCCTAAATATTACTAGGGAGCGCTACAACGCTCTGATGGCCCTTTTGAGGGAGTGCTACCTATTCTGGGAAGTTGTTAAGCTGTTGAGATGAATGGGGGAAGCATCTTTTCATTCTTGGAAGGTAGTTGAGCTCGAATCCCTAGTCTAGCCATGATCCTAGGGCAGATTGTCAACTGAAGGAGGCAAATCCTCAACTTCCCCAAGGATATCTCAAGTGGTTGAAGCCTCTCCAAGGCTATATAAGCAAGCTTTCTAATGGTGAAAGAGAACAGAAAGAGAGAATCATACCAAACTTATGATCTCATAAGTGAGGACTAGAAGAAGAGAAATACACCAAACTTATGATCTCATAAGTGGTGTTGGAACATAGCTGATTGGGGGAAGAACTGAACATAAGAAACTTATGATCTTGGAGGAAACTTACAGTCAGCCAAAGGAGAGTGATCAGTGAAGCTGCTGTATTCCAGGTTGTGGATCTTTCAAGCAAGGGTTAGACGAAGAGGACTTGACGAAGCTGTCGCATTCGCATCTACGATTGTAAGTACTGTTTTCGTTATTCTCATTAATATGACACGCTTGGCCTGTTTCTTTCTAGTTTGTGTCTGATACCACATGAACTTATCATTTATTGATAGATTTGTTTTCAAGCTAATGTCAATAGAGTAGGAAGTGGTCGTACCTTGTTTTGTCCACAGACCTCAGCGAGGAGCAAAAGAATTGGAGTGCAACTCGGAGCGTGCAAGGAAAAACATCGATTAAAAGGTACTTCTATTATTCTCCCTTCTCATGCATTAGGCTTAGATAGATTTGAAAGGAAGTCAGTGTCTACGTTAATCATTTTTCTTTCTAGGGTTAAGGTCAAGCCTTAGAGGTGATCTACCTGTCCGCAGGGAGATTTTCCTACAACACTATGGTTCTCTAGAAATGATGTCCTCCGCACAGGCTATCATGAAAATCAAACATAATCTTTTGGGCTTCCTGTGGGTCTAAAAATCTCAGAAGAACACCTAGAGGGTCTTTCCAATACAAGACCTGATCAACAAGGCAATATCTAATTGATTTGAGCTTTAAATCTCTTTCCTTTATTTTTCCCAAACCATCAGGGGGCTTTAACTCTTGCAGGAAATATATAATGTCTTTGTACTAGGCACATTCTACCAACGAAGGGTTGTCCTGAGAAATTTTATCAGACAACTCAACTTATTGATTTTATAAGAAAGTGTTGATGAAGTTAACCCCCAAATCTTTACAATTAGATTCAACCAATAGCTTGGCTAAACCTTGGCCTTTAACTAGTTTGGTGGGATTTATTTCCAGATCGAATTCAAGGATTTTGGCAATCCACTTGCTCCTTCTTCCATATAAGTCAGGTTGAATGAGAATATCCTTCACAAAATATGTAGGGACATACGTAATGACTTTTGAATGCAAAACATAGACCTTGAAGGATTTGAGAGCCTTAACCAGAGCATAGGCCTGTTTTTCCATGATGCCATATTTTATCTCTGCATTTCTCAATGCCCTACTAAAAAAGGCAATGGCCTACTCGAACCCTTCATCATTATTTTGCAACAAAACGAATTCCACGGTGTCGAGTGAAGGAAAGGAGAAAATCATAAATTTTTTGGAATAATTAGGACTAATGAGCACAGGTGCTTCAGTCATGGTCTTATTTATTTGATCGAAATAACGATGAGGTCTAGCAGTCCATTTGATTTCATTTCCTTTTCTCAACATGACTGTAATGTTCTTCACCAATTCAGAAAAATAAAAAACAAACCTTCGAAAAAAATTAATCTTCCCTAAGAAATAATGAACTTCTTTCTTAGATCTAGGGAGTGCTAAGGTTTGAATGGCTGCCACCATGTTGGGATCAATGTTTACTCTCTCGGCCGATAGTATGTGCCCCAACAATTTTCCCTCTTGCATGAAAAACAAGGACTTCTTGGGATTTAGGGAGAGACCAAACCTCCTTCATTTCAGGAAGACCTTTCTTAGATGATAAAAATGTTCTTTATTAGTCCTAGACAAAATTGTAATGTCATCCAGATAAATGACTACAAATTTATCCCTTTCCCCAATAATGGCAATGATGTAGGAGCATCGCCAGCAGGTAGCAAGCTCCCATGGATGTGGAGGATAGTTGGACAAGCGCCAACACATTTCTTGTTGAAATGTTTTGAAGTTTGAAAGTGCCATATAATTAATGGGATAGTTAATAGAGGCATACTCACATTTATGGAGGAGCATTGTAATCAGACCTTGAGCGTCCTGCTCTCGTATGAAGTAGATAGATTCATTTATGCATAAGTTAATGTAGGAAGATAGAATTTAATTCCAGATTAGACAGTTTTAGAGCGCAAGAGGGAAACATGATTTAGACACTCTCATTGTGTAGTTGTAATATTATTATGTCAATTGAGCATAGAGCATAGAGAAGAGAGCAGAGAATTGTAGTTGAAAACACCCATGTACAGAGATTTGAATTAATAGAAAGAGCTTCGATTCAAATTCATGGTGTTGTATTTGTTCTCTGTGTATGCATGTTGAATGTTATGCTCATGGAAGTTTACTTTCTATTATACATTCGCTTTATATGTTGTGTATATGATTTCATGCTTTGTGTTTGAAGTCTGAGAGAGAGTAAGGACTGAGTTTCAATTGTTTCTCTATATGAGCGAGAGTCCCTGCAAGGAGTGTAGTGAAGTTGTCCACAAGGAGTGCGTTTACAAGAGTTCATAGTTTTATCTCTGAAAGCTCAGGAGGGTTAACATTGTTCTCATTCTCGCAAAAGTGCAAGTTGAGCACAGGAGCCATGCAAGGAGTGTGTTGGTCGAGTAAAGTTCCAGAGTTTGCGAACCTGAGAAATTGTTGAAGGAGTACTGCTGCAGGGAGTGCGTAGAGTCGAAGGACTTCAATTGTTTGAAGTAATTGAAGGATTCACCGCAAGGAGTGCGTGCGGGAGTCTTCTTTAAGACTCAGAGTTGGAAAAATCTTAGGAGGGATAGGGTCTTCACAGTTGTCGAAGAAAAGCACAAAAGGTTGGTGCCTTGAGGCATTGAAAAGAGGCGTCTTAAGTTTGTGTTGTAGGCAGTTAAGTTCCGTGGCAAAACACTTTGTTTAAGAGTGTAGAAGTTCTTGAAGGAAGAAGCAGACAGTCAAGATTGTCCATAGAGAATTCGTAAAGTCCAGCGAGCCGTCAGATCTCATGAGGGAGAAAGGAGGTTACGGTGGTCGTTTTCTACAAGCATAAGCTCAGAAGAAATCAGGGTTGCAGGATCCAAGTCAGCCAGGACCGTTGGATCGCTCGCGAAATCTCATTTCGGGGTTTCGTGAGTTGAAGGGTTGAAGTTTTTGCATCAAGGTTCGCGAAGTCACGAGAGGCGAGTAGTGATGTGGCGAGTGGATCAGAGTCATCCATCTAGGGAGGATAGGTGACATAAATCTAGAGATCTCACAAACTTGGAGGTTCACGAGGCGAAAGCCCAAAGCTTGGGTACTCTAGGTTGCGAGAGGCGAAGTCCTGAAGGGGTGAAGAGACGTGTGTGTGGGGCCAGTTATCGGTGATGTGTATCGGGATTCGTGCATCATCTTTTGAAAGAATTCAACACCCCGTTGACCTCTCATGTCTCAGGGATTCATGAGATAAGAGCTGGGAGTTCGACATCGAAAATCATGAAGCGGCGAGAAGCGAAAAGTGCTAGAGTTAGACCTAGCCAGTGGTCACGTGTAGAGGGCGTTGAGAAGAGAAGGACCATGCCCATATCAACATTTCAGGTATTGTGATATTGGGAAGCAAGAATTGTGGGACTCGGAAGGTAGAGGGGACATAGAAATTGAGCTTTGGATATCTCGAGTTCCTAGGTCATGAAATCGTGCTAACTGTCGGATCAAAGGGAAGATCTAGAACTGTCGATTTCTATTTGAGGAGGTGGAACATTAAAGTTCCAGCGTTCTTTTCTGAACTCGGCATATCGGTGTTTGGAGGTCTGAAGGCACAACCGCTTGACCAAAAGACTCACGAAATCGTGAAGTTAGATCTCTTAAAGTGCAAAGGGAGATTCGTGAGGTTTTTTGTGGGTGCATATTTCCCGAAAGGGAAATAGAAGAGCCAGTTTGAGAGAGCTCTTCGGGACAGAGGATAAGAATGATCCTGTGTGCGTGGACTTACGACCTGTGGGTTGGTAGGGCTGCGTCAGATTTGGTATCAGAGCCTGATTCTTGTTTGTATATTTCAGGCAGGAAAAGCGAGAAGGAATTTCAGCCATGCCGCCAAGGAGAAGAGACAGGCAAACACCCAATCCACCAGAGGATAGGGAAATGCCAGAAGGAAGGGATAGGCAGGTGCAGAATCCAGAAGTGGAAAGAGATTTGCATGACATTCGCGCCAGACTCATGGATATGGAAATAAAACAAAGTCGCACAGCTGATATTGGAGATGTCAGTGAGTCTGAAAGAGAAGATGACGTTGAACATGAAGAAGAAGAAATTTCAGCAAAAGATGAAGCACATGAATGCTTGATTAGAGTTGTTGCAAGAATGAGTGCAAGAGCCAAAATGGACATTCCAGTTTATGAGGGAAAATTGAATGCTGAAGAGCTTCTAGACTGGATTAGAGCTCTAGACACATATTTTGACTATGAAGATGTCGAAGAAGACAAGAAGGTCAAACATGCTGTCACAAGACTTAAAGGACATGCAACATTGTGGTGGGATGAACTGCAAGCTAACAGACGCTGCCAAGGTAAGAAGAAAGTCAAGAGTTGGGATAGGATGATTGCAAAGAGGAAGGTGGAATTCATTCCCAGGGATTACCAAATTACTCTGTTTCGAAGGATGCAGAACTTGAGACAAAAGCTGATGACAGTGAAGGAGTACACTGAAGAGTTCTACAGGCTGAACATCAGAGCAGGTCATCGTGAAAGTAATGATGAAAAGGTTGCCAGGGATATGAATGGCCTGAGATACAAAATTCAGGATGGGATGAGCATGATGACCATCCAAATGGTCGAAGATGATTATCAAATGTATCTAAAGGAAGAAGAGAAGTTGAGCCGAAAACAAGGTCAAAGAGTCCGAGGCAGAAGTCAAGCCAGGGGAAAATTAGTTGTCCAAGATAGAAATCAAAAGCCTAAGGAAGAGTGGAAGAAACCTCAGATTGAGAGAGGTGGAAGCTCACAGAAAGGGAAATATGCTTGACAGAGAAGGCAATATGTCGATCAGAGAGGAGAGTATGCTGATAACAACATTTTTCCTCGTACTAGAGGTAGAGGAAGAGGAAGAGGTGGAGTGATAACATGCTTCACGTGTGGAAAGGTCAGACAAAAGTCTTATGAATGTCCAGACAAGAAGAAAGAGGAAGGAGAGACTCACATTGATGAATAAAAAAAGAGAAATGTTGAGGTAGAGGAAGCTGAAGGCGAAAGATTGCTTATGATGTGAAAAGTTCTTTTGACACCAGAGAAGGAGGTGGAGAGTTCAGTCCAAAGGAATAGAATTTTTCGGACTGCATGAAAAACCAAAGATAGGGTATGCAAGGTCATTGTGGATAGTGGCAGCACAGATAATCTCATTTCAACAGAGATGGTAGAAAAACTAGAACTGGAGACAATTGATCATCCAAGCCCATACAAATTTTCGTGGCTGCAAAAAGGACATCAGGTAAATGTCACTAAGCAATGTTTAGTTGAGTTTAAAATAGGAGGGTATAAAGATGAAATACTCTGTGATGTTATTCCTATGGATGTTTGTCATCTATTGTTGGGTAGAACATGGAAATATGACCGGAATGTGATTCATGATGGGAGAATGAACACATACACCCTAGAGAAGAATGGGAGAACTCACATGTTGTTGCCGATCAAAGATAAAGAAATAAAACCAGAAGTGAGCAACACTGTACTTCTCATGAGTGGGAAGGAACTTCTTACAGAGGTTAAGAAGAAGGAGGAACCACATTTCATTGTGGTTAGGAAGCCAAAGATTGTTTTAACCAGCACAAGGGTAGATGATTTACCAAAAGAGGTTTAGGAACTACTGAAAGACTTTGTTTACATAGTAGTGGATGAACTACCTCATTTGTTGCCACCGATTATAAGTATAAGTCATCAAATTGATCTCATACCTAGAGCTAGTTTGCCAAACAAAGCAGCGTACAGATTGACACCGTAGGAGAATGAAGAGGTCAAAAGACAAGTCCAGGATTTGTTGGACAAAGGTTTGGTAAGAGAAAGCTTGAGTCTATGTGTTGTTCCAACAATACTTAGTCCGAAGAAAGATGAAGGCTGGAGGATGTGTACTGACTCGAGGGCAATCAAAAAAATAACCATCAGGTACATATTTCCATTGCCAAGAATGGATGATCTGATAGATTGCTTGAGTGGAGCCAAAAAAATTTCAAAGATTAATTTTCAAAGAGGATATCACTAGATTCGCATGAGGGAAGGTGACGAATGGAAGACAACATTCAAGACAAATGAAGGGTTGTATGAATGTCTTGTCATGCCATTTGGTTTAACAAATGCGCCAAGTACTTTCATGAGGTTGATGAATGAATTCCTAAAGGATTTCATCAGAAAATTTTTCATTGTGTATCTAGATGACATATTGATTTTCAGTAAAACAAAGGCAGAACATCTGAAACATTTGGCTACAATGATGCAGAGGTTACAACAAGAGAAGCTGCTGATAAACATGAAGAAATCCTCATTCATGAAGACAAAAATCATTTATTTGGGGTTTGTTATTTCTGTAGACAAGTTGAGTATGGATCAAGATAAGGTGGAGGTAATTAAGAATTGGCCATCACCGAAGAGTATATTTGAGGTGAGAAGTTTTCACGGATTAGCTAGTTTCTATCGAAAATTCATTAGGAATTTCAGTGGGATTAGTGCACCGATGATGGACATAGTGAAGAAGAGACACAAGTCTTTTCACTGGAAAGAAGAGGCTGAGAAAAGGAAAATCACGGAACAACCAATTCTGGTGTTGCCTGATTTCCAAAAGACATTTCAGGTTAAATGTGATGCAAGTGGATTTGCAATAGGGGCAGTCTTGAGTCAAGAAGACAGACTGATAGCATATTTCAGTGAGAAGCTGAATGAAGGCAAGATAAAATACTCCATGTATGATAAGGAATTCTATGCTATTATTCAGGCATTGAAGAAATGGAGACATTACTTAATTCCTAAGGAGTTTGTCTTGTATAGTGATAATCATGCATTGCAATTTGTGACTCAATAGGAGAAGTTGAATCAAAGACATGTAAAATGGGTTGAATATATGCAAAATTTCACTTTTGTGATTAAACATATTTTTGGAACTGCTAACAAAGTTGTTGATGCTTTGAGCAGGAAATGTTCGCTATTGCAGGAGTTCAGAGTCAAAACATTGGGTTTTGATGATCTCAGGGACATGTACAAAGATGATCCAGATTTTAAAGAGGCGTATGAAGCAACTGAGAATCCAATTCTCAGGGATAGAAGACAATGGGTAGAATACATGATCTAGGAAGGATTATTGTTTAAAGGTAATTGGCTTTGTATTTCAAAATGCTCCATGAGGGAAAATTTGCTGAAGGAGAAACATAGTGGAGGATTGGCTGGACATTTTAGTCATGACAAAACGTTCGCAAAGTTGAATGAGTCATATTTTTGGCCAGGAATGTGAGCATACATAAAAATATTTGTAGACAGGTGGAGAATTTGTCAGCATTCAAAAGCAAAGAGGCAGAATGCAGGTTTTTATCAACCGTTACCCATACATGAGAGGTCGTGGGATGCAGTCAGCATGGAATTCATATTGGGGTTTCCGAGAACACAAAGAGGGTTTGACTCAATCTTTGTGGTAGTGGATAGATTTTCCAAAATGGCACATTTAATTTTATGTTAGAAAACCAGTGACACAACTCACATTGCGAACCTATTTTTCAAAGAAGTCATTCGACTTCACGGCTTACCGAGAAGCATAGTTTCGGATTGAGACACTAAGTTCGTAGGACACTTCTGGAGAACCTTATGGAAGAAGTTGGGAACAAACTTGTCATTTAGTTCAGCTTATCATCGTCAGACAGATGGATAGACAGAAGTTGTGAACAGGAGTTTGGGAGACTTGTTGAGGAGCTTGGTGAAAGAACACCACAGCCAGTGGGACAACATATTACCACATGCAGAGTTTTCTTTTAACGACTCGCTTAATAGGAGCACAGGATAGAGTCCATTTCAAATTGTCTATGGCATGCAACTGAGAGGAATTTATGAGCTGAGGGATTCAGAACAGATTGCGACTAGGAGTGCTAGTGCAGAAGATTTCACAGAGGCGATGAAGGAACTTCATAGCCAGGTGAAGGAATGATTGAAGATTTCGAGCCAAGAATATAAGCCGAGAGAAGATTAACATAGCAGACAACTTTAGTTTGAAGTTGGTGATTTGATCCTTGCAAATTTGAGAAAGGAAAGGTTCCCGAGTGGAACATATAATAAACTAAAGATGAAGAAAATTGGACCATGTAAGGTCTTGAAGAAATTTGGGATGAATGCGTATGAGATTGAATTACCCGATGGGATTGAAATTTCTCAAATATTCAATGTCTCAGATTTGTACCCTTACAAAGATGAGAAAGTAGAAGTAGGCAGTGAATAGCCATAGATTTAGTGGACAAAACAAATGCCAGTTGCAGAAAATCCATAGATGGAGCGCATACTGGACAGAAGAGTTGGTAAAAGAACCAGGTGAAAGGAATATTTTGAATACTTGGTCAAGTGGAAGGGCCATCCAGTTGAATATGCCAGCTGGGAGAATGAAGCAGAAATCCAGAAACATGGACAGACCATGCGAGAGCTCATGGACAAGAGCCCATGAAAATTTTCAAGAGAGGGAGTATGATGCAGGAGCATCGCCAGCAAGTAGCAAGCGCACGTGGATGTGGAGGACAACTGGACAAGCACCAACACATTTCTTGTTGAAATGCTTTGAAGTTTGAAAGAACCATATAATTAATGGAATAGTTAATAGAGGTGTACTCACATTTATGGAGGAGCATTATAATCAGACCTTGAGCGTCCCGCTCTCGTCTGAAGTAGATAGAGGCATTTATGCATAAGTTAATGTAGGAAGATAAAATTTAATTCTAGATTAGACAGTTTTAGAGCGCAAGAAGGAAACGAGATATAGACACCCTCATTGTGTGGTTGTAAGATTATTATGTCAATTGAGCATAGAGAATAGAGAAGAGAGCAGAGAGTTGTAGTTGAAAACACCCATGTACAGAGATTTGAATTAATAGAAAGAGCTTCGATTCAAATTCATGGTGTCGTATTTGTTCTCTGTGTATGCATGTTGAATGTTATGCTCATGGATGTTTAATTTATATTATACATTCGATTTATATGTTGTGTATATGATTTCATGCTTTGTGTTTGAAGTCTGAGAGAGAGTAAGGAATGAGTTTCAATTGTTTCTCTATGTGAGCAAGAGTCCCTGCAAGGAGTGCAGTGAAGTTGTCTGCAAGGAGTGTGTTGACAAGAGTTCAGAGTTTTATCTCTGAAAGCTCAGGAGGGTTAACGTTGTTCTCATTCTTGCAAAAGTGCAAGTTGAGCACAGGATCCATGCAAGGAGTGTGCATGCCTAGTAAAATTCCAAAGTTTGCGAACCTAAGAAATTTTTGAAGGACTACTGTTGCAGGGAGTGTGCAGAGTCGAAGGACTTCAATTCTTTGAAGTAATTGAATGATTCACCGCAAGAAGTGCGTGCGGGAGTCTTATTTAAGACTCAGAGTTGGAGAAAGCTCAAGAGGGATAGGGTCTTCATAGTTGTCAAAGAAAAGAACAGAAGGTTGGTGCCTTGAGGCATTGAAAAGAGGCGTCGCAAGTTTGTGTTGTAGGCGGTTAAGTTCCATGGAAAAACACTTTGTTTAAGAGTGTAGAAGTTCTTGAAGGAAGAAGAGATGGACGAGATTCTCCATAGAGAATTCGTGAAGTCCCGCGAGCCATCAAATCTCATGAGGGAGCAAGGAGGTTACGAGGGTCATTTTCTGCAAGCGTAAGATCAGAAGAAATCAGGGTCGTAGGATCCAAGTCAGCCAGGACCATTTGATCGCTTGCGAAATCTCATTTCGGGGTTTCGTGAGTTGAAGGGTTGAAGGTTTTGCATCAAGGTTCGCAAAGTCGCGAGAGGTGAGTAGCAAAGTGGTGAGTGGATCAGAGCCATCCATCTGGGGAGGACAGGTGACATAAATCTAGAGATCTCGCGAACTCGGAGGTTCGCGAGGCAAAGGCCCAAAGGTTGGGTACTCTAGGTTGCGAGAGGTGAAGTCCTGAAGGGGCGAAGAGACATGCATGTGGGGCTAGTTATCAATGACATGTATCAAGATTCATGCACCATCGTTTGAAATAATTCAACACCCTGTTGACCTCTCATGTGTTGGGGATTCATGAGACAAGAGCCGGGAGTTCGACATCGAAACTCACAAAGCGGTGAGAAGCAAAAAGTGCTAGATTTAGGCCCAGCCGCTGGTCATGTGTGGAGGGCGCTGAAAAGATAAGGAGCATGCCCATATCATCATTTAGAGTATCATGATATTTGGAAGAAAGAGTTGTGGGACCCGAAAGGTAGAGGGGACATAGAACTTGAGCTTTGGATATCTCGAGTTCCTGGGTCGCGAAATCGTGCTGACCGTCGGATCAAAAGGAAGATCCATAACCATCGATTGTTGTTTGAGGAGGAAGAACATTAAAGTTCCAACATTCTTTTCAGAACTTGATATATCGGTGTTCAGAGGTCTAAAGGCACAACCGCTTGACCACAAGACTCGCAAAATTGCGAAGTCAGATCTCCCGAAGTGTGAAGGGAGATTCGTGAGGTTTTCTATGGGTGCAGATTTCTCGAAAGGGAAATAGAAGAGTCAGTTCGAGAGAGCTCTTTGGGCCAAAGGATACGAATGATCATGTGTGTGTGGACTTCCGACCTGCAGGTTGGTAGGGCTGCGTCAGGCAATGTCCATAGCGCCCTGGAAAGTTTCTCCTGCATTTATCAATCCAAAGGGAATCTTGGCATAAATGAATGTACCCCATGGAGTGGTGAATGTTTTCTTCTCTCTGTCCTCAGGTAAGATAGAAATTTGATTTTATTCAGAAAATCCATCAATCATGGACATCCTGGATGGACATGTCACCCTCTGCAATATGTGCTCCATTTTCGGCAATGGGTAATTTCCATTCTTGGAGCTTCTGTTTAGGTTTCTGAAATCAACACAAAGTCTGATTTCTCCACCCTTCTTTCTCACTGGGACCAAGTTGGCCACCCATTCAGAATACCTCAAAGGAACGATGATCTGGGCATCTAAAATCTTCTTTACCTCTTTCTCCATGATAGGTAGTAGCATGGGATTGATCTGTCTCAATTTATTCCTAAATGTCTTTGCCTCATCCTTTAATGGGATCTTATGCTCAATGATGCTTTTGTTGTATGTTCTGAGATCCTCATAAGTCTAGGAAAACACATCAGTAAAATCCTTTAATAGCTCAACATATTCAACCCTTTGTTCCCTTGATGGACTGCTCGATAACTTGACAAATTTTGGATCTTTCTCTGTACCAATGTTGCATTCGTCTACATCAACATCATTAGCCGATCCTTTAACTTTCACTGCCACATCATTTTTTTCAAATAGTATTTCCAAAGGAACTAGTCCCTTTGGAATGTGATTGATAGGCAACTGAACACTATGGTGATTAGCGATTTTTTTTAGGAAAACATCAGCATGAGGATTACTTTCATAATCTTGATCTTGATCAATATGTAGCACAAAAAAATCATCAACGGCCTCAAGGAATATTTTGATCTCAAGATCATCTTCAAATACTTTCCAATGCTTGACATTGTCAGGTATAGAGGGTCTGTAATTTACTTCTACATCATTCTTGAGCTTTGTTGGAAAAGGGACTCTGAAATTGCTTGCTGAAACAGCCAGAGAATCAACCATGATGTTTTCTTCTCTTGGAATAAATGAAATGTTGAAAGTTAGGAAAAAAAATTCAATAAAGTCCCACACTTCATTTCTATAACTTCTTAGCCTAGGGTGCTTGGCTCGGTAGATATTTATGAATTGATGGAAAATTAACTCAGCATCCCCAAATACTGATATCTCTTCAATTCTCATGTCTTTTGCATCACTCAAACCTAAAATGAGAGCTTCATACTCTGCCACATTATTGGTAGCATTGAATTCTAACTTGTAGGAAAGAGTTGTAGTCTCTTGAGTAGGCGAAACAAGAACCACTACAGCACCAACAACATCCTTAGAAGAGGCTCTATTGAAGAACATTTTCCACATAGAGGTGATAGGAGGGGAACTTTCACAAAAAGTGATAGGCCGCTTTTTGGTCTCCAGAGAAGTTTGAGGAGCGTCGATGAGTTGCAACAAGATAAATCCCAGATCTGTATCAAGAGAAAATATAGGATGGTTCGTGGGGTTTGCTTCATCACTAATAATGTAGGCCAACTGAGCTTCCCTGTAAAGTATCCTGTGTTCACCCCAAAACACCGTAATGGTAGCATAGGTGAGGTCCATCTAGAAAGTTCCCCCTAGCATTTTTATCCAAAATCTAGACATAAGCATCTCGAACTTAGGGGGAACGTCAAATACCATGATGTCCATGATCATTCCTTTCATTGGGAGATGGAATAGAGATATGACCAAGTCTTTGATAACCCCAAGGCACTTGACCTTCCTGGAGTCAAAATAATACAGGTCGTGGTAGGCTTTTGTAATCTCTAGAACGAGATCTTCCATGACGAGTTTAGGCATAAGATTGTGATATGCTCCTGAATACATCAAACAATTGTGCAACACCTTGTCATGTATGTTCAGTGAGGTATAGAAGGGAGGAGAGGAGTAATATCTATCTTCTACTAAAGGACCTAAGATAACTATTGGCTTTTCATCTTGAAAATTCACTGAGTCTATGGAGTGAGACAAAGGTTCAGGTTGCAACATTTTGGAAAGGCACCTTCTGAAGTCTTCATGTTTGACCATCTCAAAAAGGGGTACAGGGATTCTAATTTTTTGAATTTCATGGTAAAAAATAAAAGAGAGGGGGATTTAGAATTATTTCACTTCTGGAACAAGAACTTTAATTACTGGAGAGGGTGCTTGTGCTTTCTTACCTTTGTTGTTGTCTGCTATATCTTTAGTAGGCTTCTCTACTTTGGTAGGCTTGTCAGGAACATCGAGCTTTCCTTATTTCTTCTCAGACCTCAAATTATATTTGTTTGGGTTGTTGCTGGCCTTCTCTCCCTTACTCAACTCATTAAGCTGGTTTTCCATGAGAGATTCCTTGTATGCAGATTGAGTCAAATGAGGAAAGGAGGAGGTGTCTCCAAGACAGTGGATTTCAGGATCAAAGTCCTCATCCTCACCTTCATCATCTGTAATAAGATTATTTTGGAGATGGGTCTGGATGTTATGTTCATTTCTATCTTTTTTCATCTTGTCTCTTGGAAGAATTTGAGGAGCATTGTTAGGTCTCCTGAATTTACCTCTGTTATAAACAATTTGTGGATTTCTATAGTTTTCTCTTCCTTCAAGATTCAACTTCTCCATCTCAGCAGACATAGATTTTACTAATTTAGTAAGTTCATCAACTTGAGGATGGACAGTAGAGGAACCATAGGTTGAGACTTCATACCTCCCTCTTCTTCTGTCTTTGTCAGCCTTCCTTGTAAGTTTATCAACTACAAATATATTGGACTCTACTTCAAGGGCTACATCTTGCATATGAGCCAATGAAGTATCTCTTCTTTCTCTTATCAGGAGACATAAGTCAGGATAAAAAGTGCTAGAATAAGTAATCTTTGCATAGGTTTCTATAGGCTTGACTTCAATGAAAATTTTATTCTACATTTTATTAAACCTCTTGGAGAAATCAAACACATATTCCCCTTCCTCTTTCTTCAGAGCCCCAAACTATGTAATATAGTATAAGAGATCCTTTTTGTCTCCCCAATCCTTTAATAATAATTCATCTAGGGCTTCAATCCCGCCAATAGATCTAGGGGGAAAGGCCCTAAACCACTTCCTAGCTTCACCATCAAGGCTATGAAAAAATATCCTCATCCATACATCTTCATTATGTATGGCATGATTATCTGTAAAACTATAACAGGCTTCAATATGTGCTTTTGCAATTATGTCTCCCTAACCCATGAACTTAGGTAACTTCTTAAGGTATCCATCCACTGGGAGGGCATTCAGAGGCTGAGACAAAACAAGAGGGGCATACCTAACAACTATTATAGCTTCCATTCCGGTTCTGGGGGGATTTTCTCTTGCCATTGGAGTGTGAACAGGAGGAGAAGTAGGTGGAGATGGAGTTCAGATAGATGAGACTGGAAATGTACTTTTGGGGAAAAAGGTAGCAGAGCTGGTAGGAAAAGAGGCTTCTCCTACAATGACTCTTATAGGGGAAGGGATAGTAAAAAATAGAGTGGAAAAATATCCTAAGGTCCTGGGTCTGAGCCAGGGAACAACTTTAGGGGAGATGTGAGTGTAAAAACTTTGTCCTTCCAAACGAAGGCCAGGGGAGGAGAAAACAACAGGAAAAATCCCAAAATTCAAGGCTCTAGAAACTCCAACTAAAGATATAATAGGAGTATGAGAAGCATATAATGGAGTTTCAGAGGGAGGATGATGAAAATTACCAGAATCAGTTGGTTCGATAGCTGAAGTACCTTCTTGAGAGGTCTTTTCTTTTCTGATAATTTTCTTTGGGTTAGCTTGAGGCATGGCTAGAGTCAGTTGTGGGTGATACCTCGTGTTTCTGCCTTTAAGAGCCAACTAAAATAGTGGATTCAGACCAGTGGAGTGGCCATTTTGTGGAGTCACCAGGTTCAAGTCGCAATCTTCAATGGTACTGAGTTCTGATGAACCTTCAGAATCAATAATCTTTGTCGTTCTATCCTAGGGAAAATCTTCAATTCATCCCCAACAACGATGCCAGAAATGTTATCACCGTAAGTCACCTATGGATTGTGGTAGAGGTCAGACCAATACCCATCAGTTTATATGTCACGATTAATGGATTTAAAGAGGTCAAATGGGGCAGACTTGAGAGAATATCTTTTTAACTCAGAAAGCTGGGACAGTATGCACAAGCGAATGAGGTCTTGATTAACTTCAGCCAGTAAGTTGTAGTAAGGGTGAGTAGGGGGAAGAAATCAATGGGAAGATGTAAAGGTATACTCTCGACATTAGGTCTTCCAACAACCTCAGGGTGAAAACTTTGAAAACCATATCCACTTGAATTCAAAGTTTAGGAAACTGAAAAATCTATAACTACACTACAATCAAACATTCATTACAATACAATCACCACAATTCATGCAAATCCTTTGATCATGAACATTCAGTATAAGATGCAAGTAAGACAAAAATATAAGTTGACTTTCATTTCAACAAGAAGTCTCATGACAAGTTACATAACCAGAGAACCAGAGCTTCATTAAAAAATTACAATACAGGATCTTATCTCTATCGTTGACCTTAACAAAACATCAGAACTAAGTATTTATACTCAGAACAACTTGCCATCACCAGGAGTGTGACCTAGCTACTACAATCAAAGATTTGCATCTACGTCTCTTCTGCCAATTTACACCTGCATTCTTCTGTCAGACACAATCTCAGATCAATATGGTTTTTGCAGGAGAATTCGTTGATAGGGAACTTTGGGCTAACAATCTACCTTCATGACTTCCATTTATGGGGTGAAACAAGGTTTCAACCACCTTCCTTATTTCCATTAACTACTTTCATCGAGATCAGTATGAAACTTGACACCCATGAATGCTCTAAGAGATGTTCATGACTCCTTCAAGTCAATCTCGGTGCCTTGAGATCACGTAGATCTTCCCCTAGGAAAATATGGGTGCCCTCGGCTTCTGGAGTGGCTCCTCTCCATTGCTTCATGTGACCTCGGGTCATGACCTGGGGCTTCTCTTCATGAAATTTTAGGACTCACATTTTGAGAATCTTTAGTCCACTTGATTTCAAATATCTCGATAGTTGAGCTTCCGAAATGGCCCATCCATATCGACGGTCGGACCTACTTTTAATTTTACGACCATGATTGTCTCCCCGAATAACCTTAGTCTCTAGTCACCTAATAGGTTCATACCCTTATTTATAGCCCCACCTTCCATATGACTGTGAGTTGTGGCCACATGTCCAATTCCAAGGTGTTTCATCATGAAATGGCCACATGATCCATGATCAAACCTATGAGTCATGAAATCATGATCTCTAAGATTAGGTGCCACATATCCCTGCTGGATCAGATGACCCAGATGAATATCAAAATTTTGAGACCTCAACATTTCGGTACTCGATAAATTTGTGCATTCCTTACTTTAGTTTTCCTAAAATGACTTTCTCCATGGTGATCCCATGCCACATGTCCTTATGAAATGGATGGCTAAGATTGATCTCGTGATTTCAGACCTTTGTCTGATGTTAAAATTCATGTAACCTTATGGTCCTGATAGCTTGATGGTTGTCGATCTGATCTTCCTGATGGATCTTTGTCGTTGAAAGCTAATCTAGCTCACTCGCTTGATTTGAGTCCATATCAGACTGGTCTAAGTGCTACGCCTGTGCTTATGTATGCAGTCTCTGTAAACAAATACTTGGATTGCTAGTTGAGGGCTCGAGAAAACAAGAGGATGGATGACAAAGGTAAAGAGAGAGAGAGAATTGATTGACCTTAGAGAAAATAGAAAGGCCTAGGACCGACACCTCTCAGGCAGGAAAAAGGATAAAAACTATAAGTCGAAAGGAAAAAACCTTACGATTGGGTTTGCAAAAGGAGAAGAGACAGGAAAAACTATAGGCTTAAGAAAAAACACCAAATTCACAAGACTCTAACAAGAATATTTGATAACACATCCCAAACATCATCACCTAAGGCCATAATGTATGTTCTCATTCTAACCTTCTAGAAATAATTTTTTTTTCCATCAAACAGAGGAGGCTTATTGGTTGAAGTTCCTTCATGACTTGTCATGTTTAATATTATTGGTCTACATTTAGCTAAAAGGAACCCACTTTTATACCAATTGTTGAAATTACTAAGACAATTGAGAGGAAGGGTTGAATTAGTTGTGATTGTGCTTAAACAATTTTATGCCTATTAAAATATTATTAATCCTCTCCAAGTGATCATCAAGATTATTTAATTCATGAACAATAGAAATAGTAAACATCAATCCCACATATGATATACACAGAGACAAATATTCACAAGGAAACCCATAAAGGGAGAAAACCTCTTCTTATTCAAATGATAGGAAGTATTTTTATGTTTTGTACATCATCTATCTTTGAGCACCAACTCAATGTGAGGCTACCACCCTTGTTTTACAAGTTGCAACTTACTGAGAGAACCAACTCTCTAGTTTCTCTAGCACCCACTAGAAGCAAGCACCAACTCCCTGAGTGTTCCAACACCAACTGGATGGAAGAACCAACTTCCTATCACACAGGCACCAACCTGTATAACAAAGAACAATAGTTCTCCCTTGCACCACCCTACCACCCTGGTTTTTCTGGTTGCAACTAGATGGAAGCTACAACTCTCTATGTTCAAGAACCCACTTGAAACTATGAGGAAAATTGTCCTCCCTAGCACCACCCTACTGACCTGAAATGTATTACAGTGATATAGTATTTATCAATGGCTTACCAGTCTCATCACTATTTTTCTACACTGCTCTACTCTGCTTGCATCGGTGTCTTCCTGGTTGCATCTTCTTGCGCTTAAGTTCTCGTACAATCTGTTGTTTTCACCATTTTTTCTTTGTCCAACTTATGTTCTTCATCTCTTCATTTTCTCCCTCAGTTCATGCTGTGATATACCTTTCTTACAATTCGACTACTTTTTACAGAGAAGCAACAACCTTCCTCTATCACGACACCTTTCTTTTATGCATGCTCTCATCATATGTTACTCTCCGAATCTCCAACGCCCATGTAGGGAATCTCATAATGCTCAAGAGCCATGATTCCAATCCCCAGAAAAATGATTCAGTTAGTGTAACTGAATCATAACTGATCAATAAGCCATGAAGTGAAATAACAACCCTTCGATCAGATTTTGTTTGATCAAAGTCGTTGGATTATACACACAGATGTTTTCTTTTTATTTTTTTTCAATGCGTAACCTCCGATGTGGAGCCTAGAAGCACTAGTTCCTTCCTCAATCTTTCGCTGATGTGACCTTGGGCGTTGCTCTCATGTGACCACGTGGTTGCGGGCATGACCAAAGGTGGTTTGAGGGAAATCCGCTTTTTGCCCTGCAATTCACTAAAGAGCTCCACGTATGCTTTCTCCAAAACCATGGTTTTGATTGCAGCCCACTCACGAAAATATAAGTCCCGGGCATATTCTAACTCCACAATGCAATGGAACCATCAATCTCATGATATTGACAGTGCTCATGAATTGATAGTTCAGATATTTCCTTTCAAGTTTTTCGGATTAGATCTAAGCTTCCTAAATTAACGATTGTGATTTACTTTTTGATCCGGGCTCCGAGAGTTTCAACTGTCAAACCTTGTTGTTCCCATATGACAATCTTCCTGATTGGAAGATCTATTGACACTTGTCTCCCAAAATATACAATCAATATCTCCTCCACGAGTTTGGCCTTCAGGACTTTCAATTCTCAAACTCTCATTTCTTCCATACATCAATCTTCCAAAGTCGATGATCTACAGACACCTGTTCGAACAGATTGTACGGTTTACACTTATCCTTTCACTGCTTAATTCATCGGCTATGACTTAATCAATAAATCTGATGGATGACTACCATTTACTTCGACACTTTGGCTATTCTATGTACACTATCCTTCCACTGTATTTTGATCAATGGTTCATAATGCACTCGAAGTGATCTTCAGATCAGACAACTCATGTCCACTTTGGGACTTCGACGTTCGGGACTTCAGGACTTTAGGTATCTACTGGTGGTGAAACTATGTTGGCACCGGGGTAGAACCAGGGTTCAATTCTTCAAAAACTCACCAACAAAACCCTAACTATTGACCCTTTCAACAACACCTGCGAAGTAGATGAAATCTCACTGGAGGTGGAGGCAGGGGGGGTTGTAGGACTCAAGTGTCTACAACCTAGCTAGGACATAGATCTGTGATCACAATACTTAACATAGCACTTAGAAGTTAACATTCATTAGATTTTATCCTTATTCACATCACAGGATTAAAATCCCTAATTACAGAACAACTTAGTATTCAACAAGATCTAATCATATCTAACCATTTAGCACATAGCATCAAATAGATATAGCATTCAATCGTGTTATTAAGCACTACGCTACTACATGATATTTATTTAACATACATAAAGATTCAACACTAAGCATAAATCACATCAATAACACAAAGCAGTCACAACAAAGGATATACATGGTTCACCACCAGTGTGGGGCTATGTCCACCAAATCTTCTTCTTATTTATTATCTTATTTCAATCTTCCATGACAGAGCCTCGAAACCCACTCCGCATAGGATAGGAGATCTGTGCACACTTCACCAGATCATCTTTCCACAAGTTAGGTCACAACACAAATCCTTCTTACACACTCTGCACACAAGATTATTACAATCACTTTCACTTAGCTTTGCAAGTCTTAACACATAGTATGCACAAAGCCTCTACATCCACACTAAACCGATTCTACTAGGTCTATCTTTTCTTGAATTACCTAGATATCTATTTATACATTAAAAATGGGGCCTAAACATGGGTAAACCCATGGGATGACATCCCATAACCATGATATAAACCCTAATCCCCAAAATTCTTGCAAAAGGGATTGATATACCACGATCTCCGCTTCACCTGGGCGCTCTGTCTTCGACCAGCCTGTCGAAGTCCCCAAAAAATGGTCAAACACGACCAAGGTTCTCCAAAACTTGGTTGAGGGACAACAGGCTCCCAACACTCACCTGTGACTCATCCTGAGTCACTCTGACCTGGGAAACTCTTCTTCGAAGGCCTTGAGCTAGGCTCAAGCTTCCTCAACTTCCTGCTTCGCCAGAGTCTCCTACTCGGTGAACTCCTGGATGGCTTTCTCTGTGATCGGTCCTTCCAAGCATTGTTCCACTGAGGTGACTAATTTTTATAGCTGTTCTCCTTATCCCTCTATCTCCTCAAAAAGTGTGTAGGCTTCATCCTATACTGACTGGAGTCTTTGGATCACTTCCATGAGTTTACTCTGGATGGCATGGACCTGCTGCTGAACTATGCACTATTCCTGTGACCTTTTCATCTTCTCAACTGATGAAAGCAGTTTCAACTGCGCTTGCATTGTTGATGCTTGTTTCTTTGCCTCTTAAAGATGTTTTTCTAGTGCTCTTAGTTCTAGGTCCTTTGTGAGGTTATCATAGGTCTGCACACTGTGGTTGTTGAGTAGCTTACATTTCAAGGCCAATACCTTGATTATTTTTACTGTGCTTGTGGCAGTTTCGTGTCTCTGGTCTCACACTTCCTGTGGAGTGCTTGGCACTGCTTGCAGTTCCAGTTCTGCCACTCTTTCTTGAAGCTACCGAATATCTTCAGTGAACTTCTCCACTTGACTCTCCACTATGTCTTCTTCTATTTGTGTGAGGCCCAACATAGAGAGAAGTGCTCTAGTGACTGCCTCCTTGATTCCCATCTGTTTCGCATGCAACTATTCGTTTTCCTTCTGGATCTGTTCTCTGTCCTCTAAAAAATTCGCTTGGAGGTCGTCTTTCTCTTGCTTCACAACTCAATGTTTCTCTAGGGCTTCCTCCTTTCCTTGTTTCAAGGCCTCTGTGGCCTATTCTTTCTCTTCCTGTACACGATGAAGTCTAGCCTCTATCGTATCTTCTAATATGTGTCTATGGGTAGGCTCAACTCCTACTTCTATACCTTTTGATGATGATGATGGTGCTATAGACAATGCAGAACTTGGGTAGAGGGCTTGTTGTACCCCTTTCAGCTCTACCTCGATCTTGTCAAACAATGTCTCTTGTTTGGCTTCATTTCATTGGAAAATGTCCTCCGAGGTGTCTGATACAACTACGATGATAAGGTCAATATCATCCACCATGAGTACCGTATGTAATTAAGGCTTATTTTCTCATGATTGCTTCCATGTTGATGGTTTCTTTGGAGAAACCTTTATTTTCTTGGATGTCTCAGCCTCTGGGATGGGATCCTTAGGTGGTGTCACTTCGCCATGTTCCTATTTTTTCTCTTCCCCTTTATTCTCTTCCTGATCTACTTCATCATCTCCTCCTCCTCTTGGTGAATCTGCTGTAGTTTCCTTTGATGCATTGTTCATTTCCTGTACTTCTTCCATCTGCTACTGTTTGGTCCATCATACTCTTCTCGAGTGACTACAGGAATTCCAATGAGGTCAGGGTCGCAAAGTTTTGTCTGTTCGACTGGTACAAGGAACTATGCAGACGATTCCTTGTCTATTTCTTCCATGTCCTCCTCTATGAGTTTGTAATAGGATTGGAGCTCTTCCTTATGTTAGTCACCATGCGTAGTGATGTAAATTAAATGCCTATATGTGTGGAAATTTGCAAGTGGCCTGAACTTGTGCAGAGTATTCAACGTCAAGTGAGGGAAAGATTCAATGGCGCTCTTCAACTATAAATAATATGTGTGGAACACAACATTGGATTTCCATTTTTTTCCATGTCACTCGAATACTAGAGTGTAGTGAACTTCTCGGCCATGGTTTGGACAACTCAATTTGAGGGAAGCTCGCTCCTTCCGGCATCTCCCAAGCGATGAAGGCAATGAGAATCAACAACCAACTAAAATGAAACTCGTATCCCTAGTCTTATGCTTCGTGGAAATCTTTCTCCAACTGGTTCACGAGGTAGCTCACCCAGTTCATTTGCATCCCTTCAATGCATTTTCCTGCAAGATCAATGATGAACCCCATGACCTGCACTGTTCTATTATTCCTGACGAGCTTACCAACGATAAACTAACAAGCTGGGTGCAATGCACCATTTTGTATGGAGGCTACCTTGTAGCCTCGCTTCCCCTTCTCTACATTGTCGTAAGTTTCTTTTATGCAGTGTGCCAGGGTGCGATCTACAACCTTCCCTGGGTAAAAATCCTGAAGGTCAGGTCCTTTCATGCTCAATTCAGTGATCCGATGGATCAACACTAGATATATGGTAATGTGTCGATCCAACCATAGGTAACCACCATGGTAGCATGACAGGAGGAGTTTAATGCACGCGTTAACCTCCTGATGTCTTCCTAAGTCTGGTATCTTCATCACGTTAAGGTTTTTTTATCTCGGGATGTCCATGGTCCATGGATGGGGGATTATCTTTGAATTATTCCCTGTTGTCTTTGTCAAATACTTATGTGGGGTGAGAATTCCATAATTCTTGCGGTCTCCCAAGTTGAAATCATTGATATTTAGCGTCATATTTTTTCCTAATTGCATTCCAACTGTGTGTATCCCCTTCAGGAGGTACACAGTGATCAGTGTATAGTGGAAGTCCATCGGGATGCTATCATGACTAACTACACCATCTAGAGGTGGGATAAAGTCGAGTAATATTGATGGGATAATCTTCACGTTTTCCAAGTTGTCGCGATGCTTTCTCTATTTCTCTATCATAGTTCAGAATGGCCCATATATACGTGTATTTGATGGGGAGGCTTGCAATCCTCTCGTCGATGAGGCTTGTGCTCCTGCTGACATGACCTTCTTTGCCATGAGGTCAATCAAAATCTCTTCAATAGATTTCTCTACTACGCTAAGGTTGCTTTACATGAACGCTCATGATCAAATGTTTCGAATAGGTGGACACATGCTCAAGGTAATCAGAACAGGTGGCGAGGTCACAATAAGCACTGCATGAAAGAAATTAGTTCTCTATGGTCTCGAATGATCACAACTGGTAAAAGTGTCCTGGTAAGACATTTGATGGGTTAAGTAGATAACATCGTAATGGACTCCTACAATGGACAGGAAGGCCTCAATCAATACAATTCCATCAATTATGGCATGGTTCCAATGGTCCAATAGCGAACGTTCCGAAAATAACTGTGTTTCTAGTCATTCTGGAGCATTGTTCTAATCAGTTGGGATGCCTCCAACGGTCATATTGCTTCATCATGGTGAAGTGCTAGTCGGTGTTGTTATGCTATTCTGGCGACGTTCAATTTATGAAAACCTTCCTTCTATGAAGTCCTCTCTAGAGCCTCCTACAATTTTTCTAGCTTTGCTTTCTTCTTACTGAGCTTTCTTGCTTTATTTCCTGTGATCTGCGTCTCTGGATTCCTCTTTCCATTATTGTTCTTATCCTTTCTTAGCATAATAAATTTGCACTGCTGAGGGTATTTCACAGGGTTCGAGGGTAATACTTTTTCTTTTACTAATTCTTGAGTAGGTGCTCAACTCTCCTGCATGGATAGGTTATTTAAGACTTCTTGCATTCTTTTGACTTCGGCAGTCAGGTCTCTGGCCCTCATTTTCTTTGACTTGTCCTCCTTCTCTTCTATTAAGCGCGTTATTATCTTAGCTATGAAATCCCTTAATTCTTTCTTTTTTTGTTCTATGGCTACCTCTTCTTCTTTCCTTCGGATACGATCTCTCTCGATCCAAGTCTTTCCTAACAAAAATGAAAAAGGGGTGTTGTTCTCAACAAACTTAGTGACGTCGAATTACTCTTCTATTGATGTTCCATGAGCACTCATAGGTACACGAGTAATTCTTCCACATAGGGTTATCATCTTTCCTTTAAACAATCCTATCCCTCCCAATGAAGGAATCATAGTAGGATTTCCTAAGATTTCCCAAGTACTTTTTGTCATGATGTTCCCCTGTGTTTCTGTGTCCAATACATAGTCTATGTTGAAGTCTCCTATTCTTGTTTCTATGCACTCTTTCTCTTTTAAGATCTCCGATAAACTGATGTCTCTGTGATCATTCAATGTTTCTTTCATCTGCAATAATATAGCCTCATATTCTTTTTGGTTCTTTGGCATATTCTTAGTCTCTTTACCTTTGTCATGGTTTTCTTGTCTAAAACTTCATGTCCAGTAGCCTTACAACAAAGGAAAATATGACCTCTACCAGGGCATTCCTTAGTAAGATGTTCCGATCTTCTGCAACTATAACAAATAGTCAATCCTCTCTTTCTCTTAAACAATCCCCAACCTTTCCTGTACTGCACACTGGGATCATAGTGATAGACCTTCAAAAATTTATTTCTAGGATCGTGCATCCACTTTTTATTCCAAAAATTCTATCTATGCATAGGAATAACATATCTTTCACTATTTCTATCAACTCTATTCATATCACATCTTCTTTCTTCTAGATGTGCCCTAGTTTTTAGACTAGAACGAAATTTGACAAATATACCTAGATCCATTCTTTCGAAACAAAAATTTCCACTTATCTTACCTTTATTAGAGCACCAAGATTTAATATCGTAACTTTTTTCTTTAGGTCGAGCTTCTCTTCTTGACATAGAGCTTCACAAGTCAAGTAGAGTACTATGCACTACAACAATAGATCTAGGCACAAAGATTTCTCTTTTCCTAAGTTCCCAACAATCATAGTTTCAAGTCCTGGTAACGGAACCATTTGTTGGGATAGGGGAAGACCTAGGGTTCAACGCTTCAACAACGCACCAACAAAACCCTAACTACCGACCCTTTCGGCAACACCTCTGAAGCAAATGAAGTCTCACCTGAGGTAGAGGCAGGGGGTGTTTAGGACTAAAGTGTCTACAACCTACCTAGGACACACATATGTGATCACAATACTTAACAAAGCACTTAGAAGTTAACATTCATTAGATTTTACCCTTATTCACATCGTAGGTTGAAATCCCTAATTACAAAATAGCTCAGTATTCAACAACATCTAAGCATATCTAACCATTTAGGACATAACATCAAATAGATGTAGCATCCAATCATGTTATTAATCACTAAGATACTACATCATATGTATTTAACATCCATAAATATTTTACACTAAGCATAAATCTCAACAATAACACAAAGCAATTATAACACATGATATACATGGTTCACCCCCAGCGTGGGGCTACGTCCACCAACTCTTCTTCTTCTTTATTATCTTCTTCAATCTTCTTACATGCACAAAGCCTCAAAACCCACTTCGCATAGGATAGGAGATCTACACGCACTTCACCAGATCCTCCTTCCCCAATTTAGGCCACATCACAAATCCTTCTTACACAATATGCACATAAGCTTCTTACAATCACTTACACTTAGCTCCGCAAGTCTTAACACATAATATGGACAAAGCCTCTAGATCCAGACTAAGCCGATTCTACTAGGTCTATATTTTCTTACATCACCTATATATCTATTTATACATTACAAATGGGGCCTAAACATAGGTAAACCCATGGGCTGACATGCCATACTCATTACATAAACTCTAATCCCCAAAAATCCTGCAAAAGGGAGCAAGATCATGTGATCTCCGCTTCGCCTGGGTGCTCCATCTTTGACCAACCTATTGAAGTCCCAAAACAATGGTCAAATAGGACCAAGGTTCTCCAAAAATTGGTTGAGGGCCAACAAACACCCGAAGTAAAACTCTTGGAGTGACATAACTTGCTTACGTCACTTGATGACATGGCACGAGCCGAGTGTCTATCATGTGTCTCTCAGATTCATGATTTTCACAAGCCTGGGATGTCGATTTCAGCTTGACACTTGTCATTATCTAAATTTTCCACGTGTCTTTGTTGACGTGGTTGTGATGTGTAGGCAATGTAGTAGAGTGTAGAGACAAAGCGTGGTAGTGGAGTGTCATGTAGCGAGTAGTGGAGTGTGACGTTGGAGCGCGAAGGTGGTATATATGAGTGGTTTGGTGGTTTACTCAGAGGGGGGGTTAGGAAATAAGTGGTAATGAGTGAGGGGGGTCCGAGTTGACAGGAAGGTGACATGTATGAGGGTCCCACATGGAAAATACCACCAAATTGGAGGCCCCCCCCCCAAGGTTAAAGGCAGAAAGGTTGGGGGGGGGGGGGGGGGTCCGATATCCCCTGTTGATCATAGATCGGAGAACTTAATTATCGGTCGCTAAGATTAGCGCACTCTTGTTCAAACTTATCCTATCCTTCCACTTTAGAATGATCTGATGACTGAAATTTACTACGGCTCTCTGACTCTCCGGACTTTGGGGATTTCAAATCTCAAACTTTTCTTTGTCCTGAACTCACGATCTACTGACACATATCTCCTGATGATCAATGAATCATATTCTCCTCCTCGTGATGAACGATCTCAAATTACTTTAGGACTTCATAACTTTGGTAATATCTCTCTCCCGCGTGCTCAAAGCGTTAAGGCTCTCGCACCTTTATTTGATCAGACGATTGTTGGTCCTCTGTATCGATGATCCAATGACCACTTTCATTGTTCCTCCTAAGATTTCTCACCTTCTTCTCCTTTGACTTCTTAAAGAGTCACTTCGACACTAGACGGATTTTGGATTTGTGCACTCCTTGCATATCTTTCGAAGTTTGAATCTTTGAAATCTCATCGTTGATTTCTTGTTTTCCATCATTGTTTCTATTCTTGCCATCAATGATAAGAAAAATCTTCCTGTAAAACATGTCAACACTCTTTCTAGGGTGGTGTTGGCAGCCAATTCACATTTTTCATTGTCTCATAAGCTGCCTACACCAATGTTTAACAAACATTGATTTTCGTCGCAATATTCAAATGAACAATGAATTTATTCTTTGCGCCTTTTCGCATGTTTGTCTTCTCTAAGTCTTCACAATTGTAAGCATGGAAATTTCTCCTTTTGAGGTCACTTTTCAATCATTATCTGAACTGCCGATATCTTTTGTCATCATGCTTATTCCGCCTATCTTTTTATTGATTTTTACATGATCCATAATGCCCTTTGTTTGGTGTTCATACTTCGATGGATTGCATAACTCGGTCTTATTGAAGATATTTTGCCTTTGGATTCGTATTTTGCAACTTGCCTGAACATTGATTCATTGAACTGCATGGGGGTTATGTTTTATCTTTTGTGATCCTTGCTATTGATCATTATCATAGCCCTTGGCATATCAATTGTATGTAATATTGATTTGACACCTTAGTTAAACATTGGCGGGAACATGATTGTAGGTTTTGAACTGCATATCGGTGTTTGAACGATACG